>CM061130.1:61840342-61870620 GCA_030789695.1 Scilla litardierei | reverse complement strand
AGATCGAAAAATTATATCAGTAACATATACTTGTATGATAATAGTATCCGATTCAATTTGCCTAATAAATAAAGTGGGATCTACTTTAGCAATTAAAAATGAAGATTTCAAAAGAAAACTCTTAATTCTTTCATACCAAGCATGTGGTGCTTGTTTTAAACCATATAAGGATTTCTTTAATTTGAAAACATAATTATCCAAAGTTTCGTGTTCAAATCCTAATGGTTATTCTACATAAACTTCTTTAATAAAACCATTTAGAAAAGCACTTTTAACATACATTTCGTATAATTTAAAATCTTTATAACATGCTATGATAATAACATTCTAATAGATTCTAGACGTACAACTGCTGCATAAGTTTCATCATAATCTATTTCTTCTTCTTGATTATACCTTGCGCAACTAATCTTGCATAACTCCTAACTACTTGTTCAGATTCATCTAACTTATTTTTAATACTCATTTTGTATCTAAAACTGGATGATTTGATGGTCTTGAAACCAATTCACATACATCATTCCTATTGAATTGATTTAGTTCTTCATGCATTGCTATAATCTATAAACTATATTTAAATACTTCATTGACATTCTTAGGTTCAATGGATGAAATTAAAGCACAATGCATCATTTGTTCAATTTTTGACCTGGTTCTCGCATCTGATATATCTACAATAACTAATTCATGTAGATAGTTGGGAACTTCTGCATATGCCGTATGAAGATCTATATTTTCTGAAGTTGACTCAATAAAGGAATTAGTAAAATCATTCATATCATCATTATCATCCAGTTTAATATTTTCAATTGAATTAGCTAATGGTATTAACTGGTTATCATCTTCTATATGTGTCCTAGATGAGAAACTCTCGTCAAATGTGACATGTAGTGATTCTTCAATAGATAAAGTTATTTTGTTGTATACTTGTTGTGTCCACATTTTTCATATTTTTATCGCGCATTTTCATATCATTTCGACCGCCCGAGTTTATATTTTCGTATTATATCGCACTTTTCTCGACAAATTTGATTCTGACGATGTTTTGTATACTTTCAGGGAATTCGGCGCGATTCGGAGCGATATTTGACTATGTACACAATGTTGGATGCCGGAGCTCGCGTCGCCTCGCCACGACTCAAGGGAGCTAAGGGAGCTAAGGGAAGAGAGAAAGAAGTGGAGAAGAGAATGAGAGGAAGAAAGAGAAGATGGAATAAGGAGAACAAAGTGTTCCCAGATAACGCGGCGCTCGACTGAGCTATGACTGGGTAGGAAGGAGCAAAGAGGCAATGGGTCGCTCGGCCGAGCGACCCAGCTCGCTCGGCCGAGTGACCCCTCTAGCTTGATCGAGCTATCACCTGCAGAGAGCTCCAAATTGGCCTTCGAGCTCTCTCTAAAACTCGCACTTAATCTCGGTCGAGCGACCCAGCTAGCTCGACCCAGCGACATGAACGCCAACCGAGCGACATCAATTCCCCAAGAAGCCGCTCGGTCGAGCAGCTTCCCTGCTCGACCGAGCGGCCCCTTCTCCAGCCCCAGGCGAATTGTTACAAGGATGGCGCTCAGTCGAGCAACCACTTCGATCGACCGAGCAGTAGGTCGACAGACTACCATTTTGCAGTTTTTATTGGGTTTCGAGTTGTTTTCTTTGTAAAAACCCAAAACTTATTGGGTTGTATATAAGTAAACTCGGTTTAAATTAGGTTTTCAAGCTTTCTTTTAATCCAGAAACCCTTGATCTATTGTGGAGGGAGAAGTTTTTTGAGCTATTGTTTTGCAATTTGAATCTTGGTGAATGTGTCTTGCTCTTTAATTTTATTATATTTTGCATCCTTATTCACTCATCTACGTTTTGATATTAATTTCGTGATGTTTGCTCAGTTTATGATGAATATCTCCATTGCTCTCACATTTGTAGCTATTGTCATGGTAGAGTATTGTGTTTCTAGGGTTTAGGGATGAACCCTAGGATCCTAGGAATTGGATGTTAGGGTAACTTAGTTGGATGAATTTAGGGTCTTCTTATGGTGGTTTGAACAAGGGTTTTGGGGGATTAGCCATAGAAATCGGAGGATTGCGAAAGCGGCTCCATATCCTAGGGAGAATCCCCACGGATCTGATTTGGGCTTAGTGGCTGTTTTCAGGGCTTGCGATCACCAGAGTGACTCGAGAGCTAAGGCGACCACTAATCCTCGATCCGCTCGTCGATGACTACGAAAGTAGCCCGACCGATAGAACCAACCATAGCGTGGCATCGCATTCTGTAGATCACACGAGTGAATACGGATTGCGAGGAGGGACCAAATGGCAAGCTTAGTACACGCATTCCCGTACGAAGCCGATTGCAAAAGCACGGCTCCGCATATGGATGAGTTAGACGAGTGCGACGGCGGAAGTCAAACGCTCGTTCTTATCCTCGGATGTGACACTCCTTCCCTCACCCATCGTCCAACGAAAGACCCGTCTGACGCCCATGACCAAAAGGCCTAGTGGGGAATCCCGAATGCCCTAAACCTTTATTATTTAGTAGACCTAATTCCAACCAACATCAACCCAATTTCACGTCACAACCCCCGACCAAGCATTCTCAGCCTTTCGAAAGGCTAAACAAAAAACCACCGCCTTCCTAGAGAACGACAATCTTTTTATACTATAACCACCGTGCACTTGCGGTGATTCGCGCTTTCGGACGTGAGCACGGGAGTCCGACCATGTTTTTGGCGTCGTTGCCGGAGAGACAACGGTTTGTTTTAGTTTTTTGGGTTTGAGAGTGCTGGTTTCATCCACACTTTATCTCTCACCACTCTTTTTATTTTTATTTTATTTTCTTATTACTATTTTTCTCTTTTCGTTGACGAGTTCCATATTTTTCTTGAGTTCTTTTGTTTTGCATGCTTACATGTTCGGAGGGAGCAGAGAAACTCATGCATTTAGATCCTGAAATAGAAGCGACCGTGCGACGACTTGCAACAAAGAGAAGGAGACGGGAATCGATGGCCGGAATTCCCGATGGACCACATCCTCCACCACTGTTATTGATCCGATATTTCATGAAGCCCGGCACCATCTCATCTTCCTACGAGGCCATATCGTCGATCCGCGAAGGCAAGTTCGAGTTGAAGATGGTGCCCATCATATTGGTGCATCATGACTGCTTCCACGAGTTCCCACATGAGAACTCCAGCCATCACGTGGAGGCATTTTTGGCAAAGTGTGCCACATTCCAGATGCAAGGAATCAGCGACGACACGATCAGATTGCGGCTTTTCCCCCTTCACCTGAAGGAGAAGGCCCACTATTAGCTAAAGTCCCAAGGGTCCAATATGTTCACAACATGGGAGCAGCTGGTGGAGGCCTTCATCTCAAAGTACTTCCCTCCTTTGAAGATGATTCGTCTTCGAAACCAGATTACAAATTTCAAACAAGGAGGACATGAGACATTTGTATGAAGCGTGGAAGCGCTTCAAGGACCTCCAGCATCAGTGTCCGAAACACCGCATCCATACATGGGACTTGGTCCTGTCATTCTACAACGGTATGTATTCAGACACAAGGATAATTGTCGATGCCACGCAAACGGAGCTATAGCAGGAAAGGAGCCAGTTGAGGCCTTGGGAATTCTTGAAGATATGGCGGCCAACAACCAATATTGGGGAGACGACAGGTCTGCCCCAACTATTACCAAGCCCTTAGGAGGAGGGCGATATGAAGTAAGCGAGGCGGCAAATTTTGATGGTCGTCTCAATTCCCTCACTCAGCAAATGGCCCATATGGAGCACAGACTAAGTGCTAGGCCCAACTCACCACCGCCACAGTGTGCGCTACTTGTAACAAGTGCGTTAAACGAGGGTCTCATGGCAGGAATTGCTCGTACAAAATGCCTCCGGCAACAACTAAGGAGGCCAACTACACCTCCAATGATAGAGGATGTAACAGAGGGGCATATGGGAATCCATCTCGGAGAAACCATCCCGGTTTCCAATACGGGAACAACAGTGGAGCCCAGCAGCAGCCCCATCAGCAGCAGCAGAGCTATTATCATCAGCAGCAGCAATGCGGGCAAAGGCCATTTGCCACATTTAGATCACCAGGGTACCAACAGCAGTGTCAGCAGCAGTTAGCATTACCTCCACCGCTACCGATTCAGCAGAAAATCTCCTTGGAAGCCACCTTGGAGAAATTCGTAGAGGAGCAGGCAAAGCTCAACCACGACCATGAAGCTTGCAGCAAGGAGCTTTCCACCACGGTGGAACAGCTGAAGGACCAGATGAGTCAGTTATCACGGGCTCAAGGCAAGCTTCTAGCCCAACCTGAGAAAACCCCTAGGGAAAGCGATTGCGCCATCACCACCCATAGCGGCATATCAACGAAGGATCCAGAGCCGCCGGTGATGATTCATGTAGCTCCATCACCTAGGGAGGTGATAGACGAGCAGCCAGCGGCTACCGAAGATGGTGATGTTGAAGATGTGGAGCAGCCTATGATTACTGAGAGAGAAAGCCCCCCTGTAGAGAAGGAGGCAATCAAGGAAAAGGCAAAGCCTGCAGAGAAAACCAAGGATTGCCCAGCTTCAGTCACATTCCCTAGCAGGTTGGCGAAGGCAAAGATGGGGAGAAGTACGCCAAATTCATTGAATTATTAAACTGAGTGGAGCTCAACATCACTTTCATGGATGCCTTAACGAAAATACCCTCGTATGCAAAGTTCTTGAAGGAACAAATCTCGGGGAGGAGGAAGGCCAAGCAAGCAATGTTGACGGAGGAGCCATCTTCATTTTTGAGGAGCAACAAACTGCCAAAAAAGCTCCCAGATCAGGGGAGCTTCACCGTTCCATGCTCCATCGACGGCGTCCCCATCAAGAGAGCATTAGTGGATTTGAGGGCCAGCATCAGTTTGCTGCAGCGCATGAATACCGGGACGGAGCTAGAGCCGACAGCAGTGACAATCCAGCTAGCAAATAGATCGGTGACGCACCAGTCGGAGTGGCAAGGGACGACATTCTGCATATTCCTGGCGGGGTGAGCATGCCGATGGATTTAGTCATTATGGATATATCGGAGAATGGTGGATCACAGCTCATTCTTGGTCGCTCATTTATAGCCACAACTGGGGTGTTGATTGATGTGCGAGAAGGCACGCTCTCCCTCAATATGGGAAACATTGAGACCGAGTTTCGGCTACCCAAGCCGAGAGAGAGCCCGCTGCGGATGTCAGATATCTGTAGCTGATTGAGGATGAACTTGTTTAGGAGTTCACGGTCGAGGAAATATTTTTGGACCACATGCTGCGGAGCGAAGACCAAGGTGTAAACCAACGGCAAGATAAAGCGGTGGCGGCCTACTTGGAGGTGTTGGACGAGGATCCAGATGATGGGCTGAAACGCACGAGCACGCTTTGATCGCCGTGGAGGATCACGACCCGGACGTCGTGAAGATCAGGAAGCTTATTGTTGCAACGTCCTTGGGGTGCCACAAAGAGATGGGAGAGGACGAACGAACCGCTAAGGGTCTGAATGAGGCGTTTGGCCAACCGACCACACATGGGTTGGTCGGTAAGAACGACGGTTGCATCTCGCGTGCACCCAACATCTAGCCTCGCTGAGTATCAGGGGTCGAGCTAACGAGTATAAACAAATGCTTGGCGGGAGGCAACCCGACCTATTTTCCCGTATTTTGATTTTAGTTAGATTTTCCGTGCTTTTTATAATAAGAGTTATGAAACCCCAAAAATAACCAATGCATCTTGATTTTGGCAGGGAATCAATGGTCATGACGCCAAACAAGAGAGGGAAGCATGGACATGGAGCTGGATTTGGTGACCAACAATAAATACGACGAGTGAAGAGTTGGATTCATGTAGCAGCCCGCTCAGTCGAGCGGCTACCTAGCTCGACCGAGCGTGGCCCCGATAGAAGGAGCAAATAGCAAAGGAAATATTCTAATCGCTCGGTCGAGCGACCCAAATCGCTCGACTGAGCGATCAAGCCAAGGGGCAGCCTAAGTCTAATGCAGGAGGAGCCCGCGCTTAAACCAGCTCGACCGAGCGGTCGGACGCTCGACCGAGCGCTCAACCGCCCAGGCGCCCTATAAGTGCAGATCGGGGCGCTCGCTCAAGCCCTTCGCAAAAATTTCAAGCGAGCACCCAAATTCTCCTCGAGCGACCCCCACACCCCCAATCCCTCGATCGAGCTCCTCTCCCCTACCTCTGCCTGCTCCACCTCACCCCAACCTCATCGTCCCCTCTACCTCCTCCCTCTTCACACCCCCTTTCCCACCACCTCCCTCTCCTGAAAACCCTGAATCGCCCCCTTCGCTAATCCCCAGCTCACCCTCCCCCAGCTCACCCTCCCCGTGCCCGAGCAAAACCTCTCAGCCACCTCACTCCTCCTCTATCAACAACACCCCCTCTCCTCCCTGCTACCTCCCTTTCTCCACAACCCCTAAACCCTAAGTTTCCCCCAAATCAGAAATTCTCCAAAGTTGAACCCAAAATTCAAACTTCTAAGGAGCGGGAAGCTTGGCGGGAGTTCGTACATGCTTGGGGGACATTGCATGTGGTGCACGTGGATTTCGCAGATTTCGATTGCTGGGGTACACTCGTTCCGCTCTCGAAATTTTTGTTTATATATTATATTGTTTGATTGCAGACGAGCATGCACAATGACTCGCAAGGCACACATCCGTTCACCATCACCCACACCTCCACCACATTCACCACCCCCTCCTCTACCTCCACCTAAAAAGAAGGGTACACTCCCTAGGACACGCACCACAAAAGGCGACCCCACACCTTCACCACCCTAATAACCCCCCATCTTCCAAGAAGAAACGCTTGGCTCATCACTCCTCGTCTAGGACACGAGTCCCCGCGAGTGAGCCGCACCACCCACACCACCTCCACCTCCACCACCCCCACCCCCACCCCACTGCCGACATAAGGGCAAGGCCCTAGAGACTTATGGCATTAGATTCATTGACGACATGCATCGTCATAAATTCTCCGAACTCTCCAGGCATCAGGTCATTTCGACCAAAATCGCCGACTTAAGAGCCCTAGAGCAGCTAGGTCTTTTGCCCAGTTTTAGGAAGCTTTATAAGAATCTAGCTGGGACCACTTCTTAGGGTTGCAGGTGAAGACATACACTTGCCTCACCCTTGAGGCCCTCAGTTCCCTACGTCGTACCAATAGGGGGATAGCGTTCAACTTACTAGACGTAGATATGGAGTTCACTTATGGTGGACTCCGTCTCCTATTCCAGCGGCCCCTTGTCCCCTCTATTGAGACTGCCTACCACCCTGGCACGGAGACTCCCCCGCCATTTACTACATAAACTTCTGGTAGAGGATCTCCAACATTCCTGTTTTCAACACTAGCCGCTCCAAGTCTTTCGTCATCATTCACCCCTACTTGAGACTCGCCCAACGCCATATTGCCACCACCTTGCATTGCATGAACGAGCCCAGGACCTTGTCTTCCGTCCAGCTCGTCCTCATGTGGGCCCTCACTCTCCCACTTGAGATAGTGCCGGATGGCACCTCGCATCCTGCATATCCTATAGACCACGTCCAGATATTCTGCGACCGACTGATTTGGGCTGCGTTCCCTCCAGAAAGGCACCATTTGCTGTGGTGGCTTCTTCACCATCAATCGCCCTTAGGGCCATCTAGACAGTCATGAGGACACTTTCGAAGCACCAGGCCCTACCACCCGATCTTTAAGTGTGCTCTCTCGCATGCACATTATTAGGCCCCATGGTGAGCGGCATTGGGTTTATCTTCATGGACGTTATAACGCCGATTTCATGGTCCTCCTGACCCCTGTCGCGACTGCTGTGGCCCCTCAGCAAGTTGAGTAGATCCTCCCCATCCAGGAGCGTATCCCTCCTATCTATGAGCTAGAGCCCGATGATGAGCAGGTTGCCCATCAGCCTGCCCATCAGCCAGACACCGTCCCACCACACGTTGAGGAGCCATACCCCACTGAGCCCTTGATCGAGCCAGCAGTGGCCCCTTCTGTCCCCACATCTGTTGAGGGCCCTGCGATATCCTCCGAGATCCCTACATCCTCTACCGAGTTGCTTCATTCTGATGAGGTCGTCGATCTTCCTGTCCACACATCACCACCACCCGAGATCGCTTTAATGCATGCAACCCTCTCTACACCTATCTCTAGCACTGTCTCTGTCATTCTTACGGAGAGCGTGGTGGTTTTTGTCCACACTTCTGCTGCCACCACCTCTTCTGTGTCTACACCTATTGTATCTGTCCCCACCTGCACCGTCCCCGTCTCCACAGCCCTAGCTTCTGCACAGCTCACACTCCATCTACACCACATTTTCCCCACACATGGGCACACTTTTAGAGGCGAGCCCAGCAGCTCTCGCACTCCCGATATCTCTGCTAGATTATATAGAGTGGAGCATGTTGTGGTTGAGCTTCGTAGATCTGTGGACGCGCTTGAGTGTCTTGAGCGGGAGAACGGTGAGAAGCTTGATCGCATTCTTAAGCTTCTTCAGGCACCACCTCTACCCCCACCGGGTGGCGGTGCCGCCTAATTATCACTACTCGTTCTTCCCGTGTCTCCCCCTTTTATTTTAGTGCCCATCTGTCCTCACGGGGCCCGGCTTAGTCCAGCTTAGGGGAGACACATTTTGTGGTGTCCATCATCATGTCCATCATCTTCCCCATCATCATCATCTGCATACCATGTACATATGTATTGCATCTTTATTTTACTTTCTAGGATTTTTATTTTTCATCTCATCCCACCCATCCCACCCATAGCGTCATTCTTCATCTCTATGTGTGTGTTCTCAGCAGTGAGGACACTGATATGTTTAGCTTGGAGGATGAGCTATATCGCCTTATTTTTCTTTTATTTTCACTTTTTATTCTCATTTCCTTCCATTTCCACCCCATTTTTCCTTTTTTAGCATCATCATTTTATTTTTTTCTCCTTTTGAGTCTTTGCATGCATGTTTTTCATCTCTTTTCTTTTCACCTTTTATTAGACTAAAGTTGATTCTCCTATTATTGCACTATAAGCTACGCACACTCCACTTATTGCTTTACACGCTCACGTAGAATTTTATCAAGTCTATTGTGCTTCATTGCAATTATATAATGGATTTTAATTTGAACTCTGTGATGTCATGAATTAGAGATATCTCCTCGATTAGAATGTAACTTAATATGCTTTTCCATGAATAGATTTCATTTTTCCACAATGAGCATTCTGGAAACAGTAAAGCTGAAAATTGCATGATTAAATGAAAAATTGCTTGATTGTGTGATAACGATATATTTTCATAATGAATGATAATTCAATAGAGTTTGGATAATCCACGACACTTAAGTAGCGTTGTGTAGATGTTCTGCACCAAGCCATGTCCCAAATTCTATAGTTTTCTCTTTATTTTTATATATAGCCAATAACGATCTTCGAGCCAATAACGATCTTCGATCGTGCTTTGCATTCCATCACGTTTACGTAAGTATGCAAAAATCCCAAAAAATGAGAAAATCAAAAATTCAGAAAAATATTACATAAATAAAAGGCCCGAGGGGTTCTTCGTAACCTGATGCCCTAAGATCGTCTGGTCTGGGATACATATGCCGCCTTTTATATATATTGAGTTATCTCGTGTATATAAAGAAAGAAAAATATGTATATAAAAAAATTGTAAGCCAAAAACAATCGTAAAAAGAAAAAAATCACACATCCTTACCCCGCTTTTTATATAGATTAGATACATGGCAATGTCGATTTCTAGGATTCACGAAAGAGTTTAGTGTGATGATTTCCAAACTCAATTGAATTCATTACCTTCATTTATGGAAAGTCAATTAAATTTTTCTTGCATGATTGAATTAATTGATCACGACTTTATTCGGTGGTTAGAGAATGAGTTGTGGAGATTTGAACTCAAATCATGGATTTGGTATATTAATTATATTCTATGATAGGAATTTTCCCTCTAATTTCATATCGTATATTCGATTTTGAGTTCTCTTACTTCCGTTGAAAATCCATTCTATACAATCCACACTAAACTTGATAAATTCTCGTGAGTGGTGCAATTTTAATTATTAAGTTGAAGTGTTGTCGCATGATTATGATATGAGAAGATAATTTAGTCGCTTTCTCGTATCTCTGACTTCTTTTGCGCTTTATTATTTTCACTCTCCGACGAACTTATTCGTCTTCCTCGAGAACAAGTAAGAGGTAAGCTTGGTGGATTTTGTTGTGTCCATATTTTCCATATTTTTATCGCGCATTTTCATATCATTTCGACCGCCCGAGTTCATATTTTCGTATTATATCGCACTTTTCTCGATATATTTGATTATTGCGATGTTTTGTACACTTTCAGAGAATTCGGCGTGATTCGGAGCGATATGTTGAGTATTGGTGTTTCATACCAATCTTATTTTGATGATGATCACAACATTATGGTGTTGCTAATGAATCTCATGTTTTAGTCTCAGTTTCATTCCTAGAATATCTTTCTTGGAGACTAAACACTTGGTGCAAGGATGGACATCAAGTGGAGAAGTGTCAAAGCTTGGACTCAAGGGGTGCCAAAGCTTGGAGATGATGGGGAGAATCAAGGCATCAAGATTGAAGACTTAGACTCTAAGAAAAGCAATGTAATCCATGTAATATTTACTTTATTACTTTCTCTCTTATTTGAGTCTAGGTTAATGTAATGCCTTGATAGATGGTCTACTCATACATGCATATGCATCTAACCATCTTAGTGAGCCTTAGGATTATCATAGAATCCAACCCAATAGGTTCATCTTGTCCAAAGACTCATTTGGAGTCTCTGGCTCTCCATCAGTCGCCTGGTGAAGGAATAACAGTCGACTGGGTGATTTCCAGTCGCCTGTAGATCCTTCTACAGTCGACTAATATGCACTGCTCAAGTCAACATTTCAATTGACTCAAACTTGAGCTTTACACACAGTCGACTGCCGATCAGTTTAAAGTCGCCTGTATATTTACAGTGGCCTGGAATTGGCCAACAGTCGCCTGAGTAGCGTAAGTGCAATCTCTGCCTCTTTTGTTTTTCTCCATCTTCTGCAGCAGATGACTGATGAAGGTATTAGAGTCGCCTGACTATTAGACATTCGACTGCATTATTATCAGTCGCATGTATGCGTATCTGAAGAAAGAGTACAGCTCTATGTTTTATTCTATCCCCTGCAGCAGTCGCCTGCTGAAGGATTAACAGACGCCTGTCCTGTTTACAGTCGACTGTATCGACTTCATCAGTCGACTGTCCTGCCTCAGATTATAGCCGTTGGATATTTTCTAGTCGTTGATCAGTCGACTGTCTTTTGACTATCAGTCGACTGTTGATGTCGTTTTCGCCCAGATTCTAGCCGTTGCAGCATTGTGCTTTTGGCTGTTTTCTTTGGGTTTGAGGGTTGATATAGGGTTTCTATATATATGGGTGTGCTGAGTTCTCTAGAAATTTTCTTGATGCTATTGAAAATCTTAAGAGATCAATAAGCCACTCATAAACTCCCTCATTTTCCTCTTGGAGCTTTCATTCCTCTTCATGCGTTGAAGTCCAGCTTAAGGGAAATCATCCAAGTGCTCTCAAGCATATCTCAACACTTGAAGATCCTCTTACATGCCTTGCATTCATTCATGAGTTAAACATCTCAAGGCATAGGTAAGAGTATTTATTTTACTTGGTGAATTTGTAATACTAATTCTCTTTGTGGGAATTAGTCTTTCTCTCTTTGTGTGAGTTTCTCTCTTTATGGGAGGTTATCTCTTTGTGGGATTAGGATATCCTCTTTGTGGGAATAACTCTCTGTGTGGGAGTTTAGTATCCTAGTGTAGGGCTAACCCTAATTCTCTGAGTGGGAGTTAGTGATTCTCTTGGTGGGAGTCTTGACCCTCGTGTAGGGTTGGTTAGGTCCTTGTGTAGGGCAAAATCCTCTTGGTGGGGTATCTCCTTGTGAGATTTGTATTCACTTCTCTTTGTAAGAATATAGTGAATATTGGTGTGACTGGACGTATCCAAGTTTGGGGAACCAGGGTAAAATCTTGTGTTTGCATTTGGATTGATTGTGTCAATTATTTCCTCTTGCATTTATAATTCCGCATTTGCAAGTTTAATTTCAATTGGACAATTTTATTGTCATTACACTATTTACCCCCCTCTAGTGTGTGTTATTAGTATTACAAGGGTAAGGCGATCCTCACACGACATTGGACTATGGACACAATGTTGGATGCCGGAGCTCGTGTCGCCTCGCCACAGCGACTCAAGGAGTTAAGGGAGCTAAGGGAAGAGAGAAAGAAGTGGAGAAGAGAAGGAGAGGAAGAAAGAGGAGAGAGAAGAAGGAGAATAAGGGGTTCACACATCGCTCGGTCGAGCGCATGACTCTGTAGGAAGGAGCAAAGAGGCAAGAGGTCGCTCGGCCGAGCGACCCAGCTCGCTCGACCGAGTGGGGTATGCGCTCGACCGAGCTATGACTCTGTAGGAAGGAGCAAAGAGGCAAGAGGTCGCTCGGCCGAGCGACCCAGCTCGCTCGACCGAGTGACCTAGCTCGCTCGACCGAGCTACCCCTGCAGAGAGCTCCAACTTGGCCTTCGAGCTCTATCTAAAACTCGCACTTAAGCTCGGTCGAGCGACCCAGCTAGCTCGACCGAGCGACATCAATGCCAACCGAGCAACATCAATTCTCCAAGATGCTGCTCGGTGAGCGGCGAGCCTCCAGCCCCCAGGCAAAGCGTCACAAGGATGACGATCGGTCGAGCGACCACTTCGCTCGATCGAGCGGTAGGTCGACAGACTACCATTTTAGCAGTTTTTATTGGGTTTCGGATTGTATTTTTTTAAAACCTAAAACTTATTGGGTCGTAGATTAGATTTTCAAGCTTTCTTTTAATCCAGAAACACATGTGCTATTGTGGAGGGAGAAGTTTCTTGAGCTATTGTTTTGCAATCTAAATCTTGGTGAATGTTTCATGCTCTTTAATTTTATTATATTTTGCATCCTTATTCCTTCCTCTACGTTTTGATATTAATTTCGTGATGTTTGCTTAGTTTATGATGAATATCTACATTGCTCTCACAATTGTAGCTATTGTCATGGTAGAGTAGTGTGTTCCTAAGACCCTAGGGATTGGATGTTCGGGTAATCTTAGTTGGATGAATTTAGGGTCTCTCTATGGTGGTTTGAACAAGGGTTTTGTGGAATTAGCCATAGTAATAGGATGATTGCGAAAGCGGCTCCATATCCTAGGGAGAATCCCCACGATCTGATTTGGGCTTAGTGGCTATTTCTAGGGCTTGCGATCACGAGAGTGACTCGAGAGCAGGGCGACCACTAATCCTCGATCTGCTCGTGGATGACTATGAAAGTAGCCCGACCCCGCTAGAACCAATCATAGCGTGGCGTCACAGTCCGTAGATCACACGAGTGAATGCGGATTGCAAGGCGGGACCAAGTGTCAAGCTTAGTACACGCATTCTCGTACGAAACCGATTGCGAAAGCACGGCTCCGCATAGGGATGTGTTAGACGAGTGCGACGGTGGAAGTCAAACGCCCGTACTCATCCTTGGATGTGACACTCCTACCCTCGCCCATCGTCCAACGAAAGACCCGTTGACATGACGTTCATGACCAAAAGGCCTAGCCGAGAATCCGAATGCCATGGATCTTTATTATTTAGTAGACCTCATTCTAACCAACAAACAACCCAATTTCACGTGACAACCCCCGACCAAGCGTTCTCACCCTTCCGAAAGGCTAAACACAAAACCACCGCCTCCCAAGAGAACGACAATCTTTTTATACTACAACCATCGTGTACTTGCGGTGATTCGCGCTTCTGGGCGTGAGCACGGGAGTCCGACCAATACTTTGTAGGCTTTGCTACATGTTGAATATCCACAAATATTTCTTTATCAGATTTAAAGCCAAATTTGTTTAGTGCATATCTAGTGCTAAGAATAAAACATTTACATCCAACAACAAAAAAATATGAAACATGTGGAATACGTTCGAAAAATAATTCAAAACTAGTTTTGTTAAGTATAGGTATGACTAGAACTCTATTTAGAATATAACATACAGTTGCTATAGTTTCTGTCCAAAAATATTTAGGTAAATTGCTGTCACATAACACAGTCCTTGCACATTCTTGTAGTGTTCTATTTTTCCTTTCGAATACACCATTTTATAGAGCGGCTCTAGGAAATGAAAAATTATTTGTAATGACATTATCATTACAAAACTTAGTGAAAGATTCATTCTCAAATTCTCATCCATGATCACTACGAAAAGTAATACTGGTTGAAAATTTGATTTTCTGAATTTTCCATCAAAATATTCAAAATTATTAAAATGCATCATTCTTATGTTTTAATAATAAAACACGTGTATATCTATAGAAATAATCAACAATGGCAGATGCATATCTACTTTCATTTAAAGAATCTATTATTTAAGGACAATAAATCCAAGTGTAGGAGCTCAGTGGTTGATTCGTTGAAATAACCTATTTTTATTTGAAAGACGATTTATGCATTTTTTCCTTATTGACAAGCATCACAAAAATGTGTATTATTAAAGGAAATATTTGGCATCCTTGAAACTGGTTTCTGTTTTGAAATACGTACAATATTTTTTAAATTAGTATGTCTGTAACGTTTATGCATAAAAGTGTATTATCTGAGGCTACTAATAAACAATGATTCTGTGTATTAATGAGCATGCATTAAATATATATTATTCCTATGGTTACCTTGAAATAATATATTTGACATATTAGAATTATATATGATGCATGCATTTTTTTTCAAAAATGATCTTAAAATCTTTATCGCATAATTGATTAATAGAAAGCATATTATGTTTCAAACCATTAACGAGTAGCACGTTTTCGATGATTGGCTTATCTGGATCACAAACGGTTCTAATGCAAAATACGGTTATCCCCAAAAGTAACTGTGCCACCATTTTTGAATTGACTGTTGATAGAAGATCGATGTTCCCTATCATATGGTTAGAATATCAACTATCTAGGATCCATTTTCCTTCTTAAGTACCTGAAAAATAAACAATAAGTATTGGTACCATTTGCTTTTGGGCCATTGTGATTAGTAATTAGGAAGCCAAACCCAAGTAGAATTTAGCATTTGCAGATAATTACTTGAATGGATAATATTTTTCATATATTCTGATATATAAAATTTTTATCATATAAACAAAAATATTTAGGAATCCATATGTGAAATGTAGTAGATTTCCTAGAAAATGTATTGAAAATGTTCTTATTTGTAGTTATACTTTTATTTGTAGATTTATACTTTTGTTGAGTAGAAACAGAAGAGTATATTTTCCTTGTATTAATATAGGCACATTTCTTCTTTTGCGGTATACTAAAATGTGTTAATCCACTAGTTTTGGGACCATCCTTATTAGAATATCCCAAACCATATCTGTGCATCCTTATGAGAATATCCCAACCCATGTCTTTGATTTGCCGGATGTTGGACTTTTAGCAAATTATCTAGATTAGTTCTACCCGGATTAAATTTATTTATATTAATGGACATTTCACATATTTTAGTTAAAGAGATGAAATATTATTTTCTAATTCAGATATTCTAGTAAGCATACTATGATTCTTAGATTTGAGAATATCATTTTTGTATATTAATTTTTAATTTTGAGAACTCAAATTTTCCTTCTCATATTTAATTTTATCTACCAACATAAATGAAGATGCTAGTTCTTGATAAGCAAGAATAGAAGCATTATTACTTTGTGTTAGAGCTTTATATTGTGCATTAAGTTTCTTAAATCTAGTTTCTTAAATCAAAGAAATAAATCATTAAATGCAGCTAACAATTCTTCATTGTCTAAGTGACGTACATCATTGGTATCTTCTTGTGCCATAAAGCACATATGATCATTTTATTCATTTGATTGCTCATCATTATATTTCTCATCTAAAGAAGAATCACATGTTGATGCTAATGATTTCTTCTTCTTGTCAAACTTCTTTTCTTTCCTTGAGTAACCATTATTGTGGTAGTTTTTACCCTTGGATTTAAGAAATGGACAATCCTTTTTTATATGTGCTGGCCCATTACAATTAAAGCATAAAGAGACATCTAAATTCTTTGATTTAATATTTTTGTACTTATCTCATCGTAAGAACTTGAAGTTCTTAGTGATGAGTGCCACATCGTCATCAACCATATCTGAATCATCGGTGTCAGATGATGCATTGAAAGCAAGTAATTTCTTCTTTGATTCTGATTAATCTTTATGATCTTGTAGTTAGACCTCAAATGTCATCAAGTTATCAACAAGACTTTAAATTGTAAGGGTTGAAAGATCATTAGCTTCTTCTATTGTTGTCTTTTTCTCCCATTCTAGGGTCAATGCACGAAGGAACTTTCTGACTCGTTCAGGTTGAGTGTATGTCTTTTCAGAAGCAATTAAAGAATTTGTGATATCGGTGAATCTAGTAATCATCTCTCCAATTGTCTCATTGTCATTCATCTTAAATAACTCAAAAGTGTGTACAAGAACAGAAATCTTAGTTTCATTTACTTTATTAGTTCCTTTGTGAGTTAACTCGAATGTATGCCATATTTCATATGCAGATTTCGCCTGAGAAACTCGATTGAACTCATTCTTGTCCATTGCGCAGAATAGTGCATTCATAACTTTAGAGTTGTGGGCTACTACCGTCTTATCAATTGTAGTCCAGTGTACATAAGGAACAGTAGGCTTCTCATATTAGGTCTCCAACATGTTCCAAAGTTCATACTGAAAACTTTGAAGATTGATTGTCATCCAATTCTTCCAATATGAGTAGTTGGAACCATTGAATAGCGGATGACGGACAGTAGAATGTCCCTCTGAAAATTGTGATGATGTTTAATGTGTTCATCGGTTGATACTAATTGTTAGATCTCCTGGTAAACCAAATACACTAGAGGGGGCGAATAGTGTATGTCATGACAAATATTGCAAATTTAAAAGTTACTAAAAATTACAATAAGAAGTGCAGAAATAAATAATCATAATCTAGAAAAGAGACAAACTCAAACACAAAAATTTATCATGGTTCGAATCCTCCTGATCCAACGTCAAGTCCCCTGCTCCACGGGGAGATTTTCAATCAAACAACCACTTGCTCCCCGAAAGGAAACATCCAAAGGTGCCAACACTCTCTGTGTCGCAAACTTGTACAATCTCTTCAACAAGAGATTCATCGAACAAAAAGTAAGGTAACAATATCACATATAGCCTTGATGATATGTGAAGAATCATAAGGTACGTGAGAAGATCTTCAAGATTTCTTAGTTGGAAGATTGGTAGCAACACTCTTGAATATTGACTTTCAGTGAGGCAAAATCTCAGCACTATGACCCTAAATAAAAACTGAAACCCCCCCTCTTTTAAAGCGAGAAAACAAATTTTTAGAGAGTGTGTATGAAAATTGGTGAGAATGGCAGATAGTTCGGGTTCAATTTATAGGCCTGAGGGGTGCCCAAATAACTGCCTAAAACTGATCAAAACGGCTAGTTGCAAAACTACATGCACTACCATTAGTAGACTAAAAAGGTTATTTGTCGAGTAGGCCTAGACAATATACTAAGAATTGGCAGTTGTAACTGTTTTTAGTCAACTAGAAGAGTTCTATTAATCGACTACAATTATAAAACGTTCAGAAATGTATCTATTTGAGACAGTTGTAACTGAATTGGTCGACTATGAAGTTTATTGGTCGAAAATGGTCAAAAATATAGTTGTTGGAGTAACTGACAATTACTCGACTAGGAGATAATATTAGTCGACTAGAAACAAAAATATGAAAGTTACGCAAAATGGTCCAGTCAACTAAAATGACTTTGACTGAAAAATTGTGATTTTGTGTAAACTGAATTAGTCGACGAGGAAAATAAGTTGATCAGGCCAGCCGGCCTGGGTTCCGAGCTTTCAGGCCGTTTGCCCATCTTGCCTGGTGGAAAGGGTATGAATCTCGGTATCTCATTCTTGTCACTATGGTTCGTGATTTGTTAGTAGTCTTTATATCTACCGTTTCTTCGGAGTCTACTTTTAGTGCAGGTGGTCGTGTTCTGAGCGACAAGAGGTCAAGGCTGAAGAAAGACAAAGTTTAAGTTGCGGTATGCGCAAAGGATTGGTTTCATGCTGAAAACCGCTCGCATAATAAAAATGTCATTTCCGAAGATCCGACGAGGAAGAGACAAGATGAGTGATTTTCATTTTGTACGTGTATTATCATTTTCTTATTTGAATTATAATAGACCATGCGGGTCTACACCCGCCTCAACCATGGGCCCGGGCCCATGGCTAGCCGCCGCCCCCCCCTCCCCTTTTTGATTATGCGCAAGCGCCCCATTAGCCTAGGAACCCTACTTTCTTTTATTTATAGGGGCTAGCCGTCATTTGTTTAGCCATGCTTCATTATTGAGATTTCTCTCGAGCGTCTTTAGAATTAGATCTAGATTAAACGAGTGCGGACGTCCTCTTCGGCGTCTTGGGAGAAGAGCACACCTCTTTTGTGCTCAAATATCTTGTTATTTCTATTGTTTTCTCTATAAAAATCGTGCCTTTTGTTAGTTTCTAACAATTTGGTATCAGAGCGCGTGACGATCCATGGCGGCCACTACAAGATCGCACGACAAAATTGAGGCTTTGGAGGCAAAGTTCACGAGCGAAATCGACGAGATCAAGAAATCGTTGGCGACAAACGATGAATCCATGGCAAAGTTGACGGCTTCCATCAACCAACTGGTGACAAATCAAGCGAAGCACGACGAACAATTCGCGCAATTGATGGGAACCCTAAATCAATTGGCGACAAACAACAAAGGGGAGGGAAAACCTAAATCGGCGAAAAAGGCGGCACCTTTGAAGAAAGAGAAGGAAAAGAGCATATTTCTACCCAAAATCAACCTATTACGTGGAGGAATTGGACGAGGAAGACAACCAAGAGTCATGAAAGGACGACTACCGCGAGGAGGTGCGACGAAAGGTGGTGGAGAGCCAAAGGGAAGACGGCGGCCTAAGTCGCCCGCGTTGGGGGCTGCACACCAAAGAGGGGCGGCCGGCCCCCCAAGACACTTGGGGGTCGGCCGCCGCAGGAAAGAGGCGGGGGAGGCCCCCGCCTGCCGCGAGCCTCGGCAGGGGCGGCAGGGCCCTGCCAAGGCCCGCACGGGTCCGGCGACCCTGCCGGACCTCCGGCAGGGCTCGCCAGGCCTCCCAGATGGCCGGCAGGGGCTGGGAATCCCCTTGGGAGCCGCCAGTGGGGCTGACGTGCACCGGCAGACCCCGGGGGGTTTTTTCGAGCCCTTGGCAACGGACAGAGGTCAGGAGGGAGGATTTTAGAGGGGAGGACCCCCGCGGACAGTTTTTGGGAGGGTTTAACGACCCTTTGGGACGGCGTCCTGCAGCGGAGGACCCCTTTTACGGAGACGGACCTGGTAGAGACCATTCTTATAACGGCAGGGGTGGCTACGAGACTGAGTTCGGCGATGACGCAGGTTGGGACGATTTCGAGAGCCGGCGGAAAAATTACCGAGGAGACTATTGGGTCACGGAGGAGTGCCACCTGGACGGTACGTGACGCAGGACGAGAGGAGCCAGCACTACCATCCACATCATCGAGAGGAGGGGAGGCCCGAGCATGAGCACTTTGGAGGAGATTGCAGAGTGCGGAAGCTGAAGATGCCGATATTTTCTGGGGAGGATCCACACGCCTGGTTGTTCACAGCAGAGAGATATTTCGCGACGCACCACATGACCGAGGCACAGAAGCTGGAGGCAGCAGCCATTTGCATGGAGGGGAGAGCTTTGGGGTGGTTCCAGTGGAAGAAGAGGAGGCAGCAGATCCAGAGCTGGGAGGAACTGAATGACTTGGTGCTGGAGAAGTTTAGAGACCCCATTTGGGGAACCTACACGAGCAACTATTTGTCCTCAGGCAGGAGGGGCCGGTGTGGGAGTACATCGAGATATTTGAGACACTGGCAAGACGAGTTCATGGGGTGTCGGACAAGTCGTCAAATTTGTTTCAGATGCAACGAGCGCTTCACTCCGGGACACCACTGTGTGGATCGAAAGCTGCAAGCTTTGATAGGAGAAGCAGACGAGGAAGATGACGTGGAGGACGAAGGAATCGGAGGGGAGGACGACTCCCACTCGGAGTAACACCGCCGGTACTTACACCACCTTGAAGACAAGGTGGCTCTTTGGGGGGAGTATTGATAGACCCTGCGGGTCTACACCCGCCTCAACCATGGGCCCGGGCCCATGGCTAGCGCCCCCCCTTTTTGATTATGCACGCGCGCCCCCATTAGCCTAGGAACCCTACTTTCTTTTATTTATAGGGGCTAGCCGTCATTTGTTTAGGCATGCTTGATTATTAAGATTTCTCTCGAGCGTCTTTAGGATTAGATCTAGATTAAACGAGTGCGGACGTCCTCTTCGTTGTCTTGGGAGGAGAGCACACCTTTTTTGTGCTCAAATATCTTGTTATTTCTATTGTTTTCTCTATAAAAATCGTACCTTTTGTTAGTTCCTAACAAATTACAGTTCTTTTTTTGGCCATTGTATGAGGGGTAAGGCTGTCCGACTTAAGTTTCCCCCTCAAAAAATTTTAATTAATAAAAATTAAAGGTTCAACAACCCAGGACCATCGAGAATTTTGGGCTTAAATATGTTTCTGTTCAATGGCAATACTGTATCTATTTAGTAATAAAAGAAGTTAATTTTTCTCATATTTAAAATTTCTATCTACTTACAAAAGAATGTCTATTTGTTATTTTTTATAAAATCCTACGTTTTTAAAATACTATCTATCTGTATAAATTTTTATACTATGTACAAATATTATATATTAAGTGTAAATTTTTTTTCTTTTTTAAAATAATTTTCCCAAATTTTTTATGAATTTTAGCATTTTCTTGAGATTTTTAAAAAACTTCTAATTAAAAAAGCTCTGCCCTGCCCATGGCATGGACAAAGCCCAATCAGGCCCGTGGCCAGGCTGGCTCGATGGACCCCTTGATGCATGACTTAGATATTTTCTGGAAAGCCTTGGTTGTGAAGATAGATCATCATCAATACTTTAACAATCTAACTATGAGCAAGAAGAACAAATTAAAAAAATACATCATTACACCAAATTACAAAATAAGGCATCAAGCTTGAGCTTCATCTTGATTATAATGCTTCTAGCAACGTAACTTGATTGGAGTTGTTCTATTTTGAATAATGATTGACTTTTCTGAATTTATGATAAATTGTCGAGCTAGCTATCTGCATAAAGAGAGTTAACATGCACAAACAAATAAATAATATATATGTTTGTATCATCAAAACTTTAAGGGAAGAGAAAATCAAATCTCATTTTCGAATAAGATGATGATGAAAATGATGGACGCTTTCAGAAGGACTTTACTATGAGTAAAATTCAGAGATATACAAGAAATTGCAACAAAGCATTGTGTTTAATAAACTCTAATTCATAATCTCAATGATAAAGTTATTTGTCTTCTTTTTCCTATAATCTTTTTGAATCACTTTGATATAAAATATGCAATTTGACAATTAGGCAAGCAAGTTCTCAATCACTAAGTAAGAAGTGTTATAATAATACCATTAAGTCAAAGAAGACAATTTAAAAATTCTTGAAAGAGCAACTTTTGAGGTAAGTAAGCTTTACCCCCCAGAATGATTTCGTTGCCGTTGAATGCTTTAATACAGAGTCCCCAAATATTTTTCTGTGAATAAGAAAATAAATAAGATGATTATGGTTTTTTATTGCAATTTAAATGAAAAAATAAGCATCCAGCCTTAAGTAATAATAACAATTACAAAATTTTAGTTATCCATATGCAATAATATTTTTCAAATAACAATAGAAATATTTTGTAGAAAATCTTATTAACCAAATAATATTATTTTTTCTTTTATTTCAATTAAATTTGGACCAACAGGATATCTAATATATTATATTTTTAAAAACTCATTGAAAAGTAAAAGAAAAACCATAACAGTTTAAACCATCTTCCCCACTAGAAATTTACAAACGACAAAAGCTTTACATAAGAGAATTAAAAGTAAACAACTTTGGGAATTTTTAATCTGTATGTCAACATGGTTTACCGACATTAATGTTGAGATTAGTCTTTATTTGTGTTTAATAAATTGTTTATTGTCAAAGATCAAAATTAAAACCATAAAGCACATGCCGTAAATTCTGTACTGCTTACTGATAAAAATTCTAGTTTTTATATGAATAACCTAGAAAATATGCATAAAAGACATCCAACGTTGTAATTAAACACCATTCAAAGCTAACTGTTCACTTGAATCCACACACAAAAAGATAATGTTTACTAAGCAAGTGAATTTTTGAACTCCAATAATATATAATTCATATATAAGGAATTTCCATTCAGATATGTAAACATTAACTTAGTGCATTCTAGCACAAAATCAATTCCATTTTAAAAGCCTTTTTCTTCTCTCAATTATTGACAAATAAATTCTCAATTCAGTTTTGAATCATACATCTAAAAAATCTTTGCTAGATAAGGATAGCTTTTTTAAACAATATCCTTAAAATAGAGGAACATTTGCTTACTAAACTTTTAATAATAAAAATATAAAAATATAAAGATGGAAATGTAACATTATTTTGGTCAAAAAATCTATAGATGATGAGAAACCACATTGAATTTTCTATCTCTTGCTGAAACAGTAAAAAAAGTAAACGGTAAAATTTTTAGACTAGAGATTTTGTGTTATTTTGCAATATGATTTTTGGATAATGAGATGCCAAAATTAAAGAAAATTTAAAACTTCCTCTCAATTTCTCCTAAAAAACAAAGCAAAAAAATATTTCTAGAAAAATGAAAAGAATTGAGCTTCTATACTGAAAGTTGGTGTTTTTTTTTATATCTACCAAATTTGCGAGACAAAATATAACACTGAAATAAGAACTTGTTATTGAGAAAAAAAAGATATGGTCAATTGTCTTTATATCATCATTTTCAATCTTTGAGAACATGGATAATGGATATTAAACCCCTTCCTGTAAGGTTGAATGGGCCTTGCACAGGAACCTCTCCCTTTGTCCAAAGAAAACTTCAGAAACAAACCCTCCATCCCCAGCAAAAGAAAAGATGATAATTAATTTAGTATAACAAATGCTGATGAGTGAAAGAGACGTAAAGGTGCATATTAACAATAAGTAGCAAGTTAACTGACCTTATGGCATAGAAATTGTTTTCAATAAGAATTTTTAGTATAAGCAAAACATACACCAAGCATGCAGGTAATCAAATCAGACTAAAATTAGGATAACAGAAGCCTATGTGTAAGGTTTACGATAAAAAGAGATTGATTCCGACTAAAATGTAAATCAAATGCATTTTTTTAAATAAAGTACTCTGCAAGTGAAGTGATTTCAAACTACTAGATAATACTTCATCACAAAGCTTTTGATCCTAAATTACAAAAGAAATGGAATCACCAATTTAAATAAATAAAATAAATTCATACGGGTATTGCAATTGTTACCTCAGCATCTATTGGAATAATATAGTCATTCGACTTTAGTTTCATTGCATGTGACATATTAATTTGGAAATTGATGGTTGGAAACTCTTCCACACTGGAAAAATAAATGGAAAAAATTAAGTCAGTCTGTTTTATGTTGCTTCACAATTTTAAAAAAATTATATTTAGAATATTCTCAAGTTACCACCAAAGGATAATCCCAAGATGTTCAACTTAAATAATTCACCTTCTTATGGACACCGTAAAGATTGTATGTTGTCATTGTTTTTATCGGACCATGCACCTTTAGATATTAAATTTCAAATAATGCTTTAAACAAGCACAATCATAACAAGTGGTTTCAAGAAAAAACAAGATACAATGGCAGTGCAAAGAAAATTAATATGTGCCCCAAAATAGTATGATGGTTGGTGACATTCAAGAGGAGGAAAAATTACGATTAGAGTTCGAAAAACATTGCCTAGTATCGATCTGTTCTTGATGTTTTCATTTTCCTAACATATACAGAGTCATTAAAGGTTACCTTCTGTATCCCGTAAAAAGGAATTGAAGACCAAGTTAACAATCGGCAGTTTGATCATGTTACCATATATTGGTCTCATCATGCACATGCTTATAACATCAATTATTTTATCAAACCAAAATGTGAATGCCAAACAAATACATAACAAAAAATAATGATCCAAATAACTTTATACATGACACGTGGAACACTAAATTCACGCAAAGCTATGTGCCTATGTCCCTAATATTGTCAACTGAACGAGGATCAAGATCCATGGCAGTATGTAATTTAAATGTAATACCCCATGAATTTAAAAATCAATTCCATTTTGGTTTTGAGATAGATTAGTTCACCTTACCTGTAAAATCCCATTTATCATATAGAGGCTGGCCCATCTTTCTCCTGTCCTCTTTTCTTTATCTTTTCGTTTACCCGTTTTTTTCGTTATCTTTCACGTGGCCTGACAGCCTGCCCAGTCCACTCTCTTCACTTTTCCCCCACACGTGCCCCCCCTCGAGCCAGAGGTGGTAACGATGGAGGTTCCCTCCCTCTCTCTCTCATCTTGCTCACTTCCTCTCTCCCCTAGTTCCATCGACAAGAAGGAAGTCTCCCAGCCCCCTATCCTCTCTCCACCTCACAGGGCACGTGTCATATCCTCACGAATCCATCGACACCCTAAATCGTGTGAATTCGACACGGCTTCACCTCGACCCGAGGCCGATCGTCTTCGTGGTTGATCCACAGCCTCCCATGCACCTCTCCAACTACCACATGTCACATCTTTCCCCTATTTAAGATCGGTTGATCTTAGGGTTTTGGTTTTCAAAATAGAAAATTATTCTCAAAAGACTTTGGGGGATTTTCTCTCGATTTGAGTTCGGATCTTAGAGTAGTGTTTTCTCTTCAGATTCTCCCGACAATCAACAGTATTTGGTAAAATCGCTTTAATTCTTAAATTTTGGTTTTTAAATTTGTGATTTTGTTTCCCTTTACTATGATGATGAACCACATGAGCGTGGTGGAAACCATCGTTGTAGCCCCTTTTGCTTTCGTTGTGACTGTCCGAGGGTTTTCCCTCTTGGTTGTGATTTGTTGAGGCTCACTTACCTTTTCTGCAAGCTGTTTTGGGGAATTACCCCTTTATCGGGACTGTTAGGCTTCCTCGCTACTTGACGTGATCTATGTGTTGGCCTAACTTAGCCACTAACTGAGGACAAAACTTAATTTTGATGATGCCAAACAAGTCATATGGGTCTAATATGTTTATCTAATAAATTTTAGGTTTAACAAAAGTCCAATGAAGTCAATATATGCAAAACAGGACTTGCACAGCCATGTGTGTCAGCTGACATGGCCATGCGTATCAAATGGGCTAGTGTTAAGAAGGAGCAAAGCGACATGGCTATGCAAGAGTTGACATGGCTGTGTCACAATTGCAAAAGTTGATAAGAATTCATCCTTCAGCTGAGGTGGTCGTGGCAAGCTTCACACGGTCATGTCACATTTGCGAATGTCTGGCTTATTTCTATGCAAAGTCGACATGGCTGTGCATATAGTCACACGATCGTGTCACAAGTGCGAAAATTGTGAAAAAGCCAATGTTCATCGGACATGGCCATGCAGATTATCACACACCCATGCCACATTTGCGGAAGGTAGAAAGAAGGCAAAGTTCACATGACACAGCTGTGTCGTTTGGCACACGGTCATACCAAGTATGTTGTATATCCTTGTACGATCCAGATTTGACAAGTGTGACTATGTTTGACTTCCATAGATTAATTAGAGCTTCTATTAATGATGAAGACATATTCTATTGGGAGTTTCCAATTAAAAGAAGTCATCCAAGTAAAGAGCAATCAAATTAATTTAAATTGAAGATTTGGAAATTGAGTTGAAGGATATAGATTATAATTGAAGAGGAATCATAAGCTTCTATAAAAGTAAGAGACCATTCCCATGGAGAAGTATCCTATTGAGCCAAAAATATTCAGAGATCATCATCCTCCTTGGCCGAATTCCTCTCCTCTAAGCTTCAAAGAGATCATTGAAGCGATTAGGGCCTTTTGTGGGGATCAAATGTAGGATTTTTATGGTTTTGGACTTCCTAATCTAGGGTTTATAAGGTGAAGAACTGAGAATTAAGCGCTAAATAATTCCTAGAACAAATAGATCTAAACTAGATAACAATTAATTGGCTAAAGAATTAAACTAGAAAATAAAATACCGTTTCTCAATTCTTCGATAATCCACCACCTAGGGCCGGCCGGCCCCTTTATTGGGGGAGGGGTTAATAATTGTCTAATTACCCCTTTGCCCCTCCCCACTCACGCGGAATCACAAGTTTGGGACCGGGTCCGTGGTGGACCCAAGTCGCCTCCTCCGATGGTAGACCCGCACCGGATCCACGCGTCCCGCCCCTTCAAAGTGCCGCACCGCATCATTACTCCCCCCCAAAGTGCAACCTTGTCCTCAAGGTGGAAGTCTGGAAACTGGTTGCGGATCACTAAAGCGGCCTCCCATGTAGCATCGTGGTCTGGAAGGCCCCGCCATCGAATCCGCACCTCCTAAGTCCCGTTTGCGGCCTGCCGGATCCCTGTCAATTCCTGAGGCTCCAGAAGCACCTCCATGTCGTCTGTCAGAGTGGGTGGCAGGGTGGGTGATAATGTGTGATTCCCGATGGCCCGCCTCAGCTGCGATACGTGAAAAACCGGGTGAATGGTGGAGGTGGCCGGCAAATGCAGACGATAGGCCACCTTCCCGATCTGAGCTGTCACCTCGAAAGGTCCATAATAGCGGGCTGCTAACTTCTCGTTGCTCCGTCGGGCCAAGGTCTTCTGTCGGTAAGGGCGGAGCTTCAAGTAGACCCGGTCACCCGCTGTAAACTGCTCATCCCTACGGTGTGCATCAGCCTTGGTCTTCATAATCTGCTGGGCCCGTAACAGGTGTTTCTTCAACTCCTCTAGATATTTGTCACGTTCAGTCAAATGCTCCTCCACCTGTGAAACCGGAGTGGTCCCTCGGCTGTAGTGGATCAAATGGGGCGGGTCCCGACCGTATAAGATCCGAAAGGGGGTGCTCTGTGCTGCCGAGTGGTACGAGGTGTTGTACCAGTACTCGGCCCAAGCCAGCCATCTAGCCCATGGCCGTGGCGCATCTGACGCAAAACATCTCAGGTAGGTCTCCACACTCCTATTCACCACTTCGGTCTGACCATCCGTCTGGGGAGATAGGCAGTGCTCCTTCGCAGCTTGGTCCCCTGCACCTTGAATAATTCCTTCTAGAAACTGCTGATGAATACCTTGTCGCGGTCCGACACTATGGCGGCGGGGAACCCGTCCAAGCGAACCACCTCCTTCATAAAAGCTGCCGCCACTGTAACTGCAGTATAAGGGTGTCTGAGGGGTATGAAATGTGCGTATTTGCTGAGCCGATCAACCACTACAAGAATGGAACTGTAACCCTCTGATCGCGGCAACCCCTCGATGAAATCCATGCTGATCTCCTCCCAGACCCTCTCAGGTAAGGCCAATGGCTATAGGAGTCCCGCTGGTGCCATTGCCATATACTTGTGACGTTGACAGACGTCACACTCCGCTATCAGCTGGGCAATGTCCTTCTTCATCCCGGGCCAATAGATCTCCCTCGCCATCCTCCTGTAGGTCTGCTGTACCCCGGAGTGACCGCCGATGGCACTGCCGTGGAACTCCTGAAAAAGCATCGGAATATGGGTAGAACTCCGGGGAATCACCAGCCTGCCGTGGTATAGGAGACTCTGTCCGTCCATTCTGTACACCTGGAAGTCCGCAAAGCCCTGCTGCAGTGCCTCACGTATCCTGGCCAGGTCCTCATCAGCCTCAATCTCCCTGCTCAAAGGCTCCCAGTCCAGAAGGACCGGTGCTGAAATGGCCGCCACCTCTGCTTGCTCCTCGCGACGTGACAAAGCGTCTGCCGCCTTGTTCTCCAGGCCCGGCCGGTACTGAATCTCGAATGTAAAATGGACCAACTTATAGAGCCACTTCTGATGCTCCTCGGTAACCATGCGCTGCTCCAATAGATATTTCAAGCTCCGTTGGTCGGTCCTCACTATGAACTTCCTGCCTAGCAAGTAGGGCCACCACTTCTTGATGGACAGGACAATCGCCATCAGCTCCCTCTCATATACTAACTTCAGCCTCGCTCGAGCTGACAGAGTCTGGCTGAAGAAAGCAATAGGCCTCTGGTCCTGCATCAATACTGCGCCCAACCCATATCCTGACGCGTCGGTGTCTATAACAAATGGTCTGCTGAAATCAGGAAGTGCTAAGACAGGTACCGTCCTCATCGCCTTCTTCAAGGCCTCAAAAGCCTTGGTCGCCTCATCGCCCCAGTGGAAGTTGTCCTTCTTTAGTTGCTCGGTAAGTGGCCAAGCAATCGTGTTGTACCCCTGGACAAACTTCCTGTAGTATCCTGTCAAGCCCAAGAAGCCCCGCAAGCCCCGTAAAGTGGTAGGTACCGGCCAGTCCAACATGGCGGCAATCTTGGCCCTATCAGCTGCCACCCCCTCCGCAGACACCACGTGTCCCAGGTACTCTACCTGCAGCTGTCCAAATAGGCACTTCTTCTTATTAGCAAATAGCTGCTGCTCCTGCAACTTATGTAGAACTGCTCGCAAGTGCCCCACGTGCTCCTCCATGTTGCGGCTGTACACCAAGATGTCATCAAAAAATACTAGCACAAACCTCCGTAGGTAAGGGCGGAACACTCTGTTCATCAGGGCCTGGAATGTCGCTGGAGCATTCGTCAGGCCGAATGGCATGACCAGGAACTCATATTGCCCCTCATGAGTCCTGAAGGCAGTCTTGGGCACGTCGGACGCCCTCATCCGTATCTGGTGGTACCCTGATTTCAGATCAATCTTGGAGAAACAGGCCGCCCCGTGGAGTTCATCCAACAGCTCATCAATAACAGGGATGTAAAATTTGTCTGCAACTGTCTCCTTATTCAGGGCCCTGTAATCTATGCAGAATCTCCAACTGCCATCCTTCTTTTTCACCAATAAGACTGGGTTGGAGAAGGGGCTAGTACTAGGCTGTATCACACCTGCCTGTAGCATGTCCTCCGCTAGCCTCTCTATCTCATCCTTCTGTACCTGAGGGTACCTGTAGGGCCGCACACTGATGGGGGACATGCCCTCGCACAAGACGATGGCGTGCTCATGATCTCTGTGTGGTCGCAGTCCCTGGGGTTCCTGGAAAACATCCTCATACTGAGCCAGCAGCTGCTCAACCTCCGGTACCATCTTCTGTGTCTGGTCCTCGATCTGCACTGAAGCAGTCACAGCCTATAACTCCACCAAGAAACCTCCTCCCGCTGTGTGGATCGCCCTGGACATGGCCTTATAAGATACCAACGAACGGCAGAGGCTGGGATCCCCCTGCAATACCACTGTCCTCCCCTCATCCTGGTACTCCATCCTCAGCATCTTCCAATTGGTCCTGGTCTCCCCGAGGGTCTGCAACCACTTCATCCCCAGGATGACATCGGTACTCCCTAGCTCCAAGGGAAGAAAGTCGGTGACGATCTGTACTCCCTGACTGGTCACTATCACCCCGCGGCAGACACCCGTGCTGTGTGTCACCTGGCCCGTACCCAGCATCACGCTGTATCGCTCCGTGCCACTCAGCTGTAATCCCTGTGCCCCCACCAACCTGCTGGAAATGAAGTTGTGGGTGGCCCCACTGTCGATCAACACTATCACCTCCTGGCCGCCCATCTGTCCCACCAATTTCATAGTATGGTTCGGTGTGAACCCTACCACGGAATTGAGGGACACCTCCGCAAGGTCTAAGTGTTGATGCTCTAACTCCTCCTCGTCCTCTCCTGCCTCGAGAATGACAACCTCGTCCTCTCCCTCATCATCACCGGCTATCAGTATCTGGAGAGTCCGATCAGCGCACCGGTGTCCTGGGTTAAACTTCTCATCACATCGAAAGCACAAACCCTCCACCCTCTTCTCCCGTATCTCGGCATCTGTCATCCTCCGTACCTACCCCCAGTTTGGGGCTCTTGTCTCCTGTCTCTGCCGCCCCCAGCAACGGTCGTAGCTCCCTGACCAGACGAGGCCCCCGAAGTAGGTGCAGTCCTCTGTCCTGTAGCAGCCGCCTGACTCCTGAACGTGGTGCCTACCCACGTC
>CM061130.1:61771122-61839842 GCA_030789695.1 Scilla litardierei | reverse complement strand
TTTTAAAATAACTACCGCCATTTCAAAACACTCGGAGCAAAGGCCGTCCCCTCCCCCTTCGGACAGATGGGGAGATGGTGCGTCATCCGAACTAGGCCGAGCTTCCGCCTTAAGCTCGAATGACGGGGGCAATTGTTACGACGATCGTGAAACCTCGACCTCCCCTCCAAGTTCGTCAGAAACACTGTAAGCTCGCCCGACATCCGTGAAGTCCTCGACTAGCGGGAGGGCGCGCTTCGTTCCAACCTTGCCAGTTCGCCGCCTGCTCCCCTCTTAGCCCACTCGCCACCCATAAAGTCCGTCCAACCAAACAGGAAGGTCGCACCTCGGCCCCAGCCTCGCCGATAGGTCGCCTGCTCCCCTCCAAGCTCGCCGATCGAGCAACCAGCTCGCCCATTATCCTCCGGGAGAGACCAAGCGACCTATGTGCGGCCCCACTCCTCGGACACACCCTGACGACCCTTCAGCCCATCGAACACGATAAACGTCCTTGTACGGGAACGCCGCTGACACTTCCCCCGCTTGACAGCCTGATAAAGGAGCCCCTGGCCGCTGCGTCGTCTGACCGCCTGATGCTTTCGGCTCTGACACTCTGACAAAGCACTCCTGGCCATTGTGCCGTCTGACAAAAGCATGGCTGACACGCACCGCTCTGACATACTCGGCCGAACCTTCCGCAGTATGACGCGCCAGCTCAGCACGCCAACTCAGCCCTACCTAACCACCTCCATCTGCTATAAATATCCCTCTACATCCATCGAAAAAGAGGTTGGTTCATTGAATTATAAACTCACACACAAGAGCAAATATCGTCCACATATTTGTTCTTTCACTCAAGCTTGCCACGCTAAATCGACATACTTCTAGCTCGGCCTACGTGTCCGACCCACGTTTCTAAGCCATAATTCTGACTTAGGCATCGGAGAGGCTAAGGGTTGGAACCCAACCCGGCCTTTCTGACGAGCTGCTCTTTGCGCGGGGGGAGGGGGCTCTTCCAAGCAGCGAGCAACCGGCGACCTACTCAAGGAGAGCGTCGGACAAAGGACGACCTTACAGGATTGATCCTGAGATCATCATCCGAAGTGCGTCTAGCCTCAACATCGCAAAATACTTGTAAACGGCCACCCCCAATCATCCCCATACTAAAACCATCGTGCCCTTGGTTCCCCTCTAATACAAATTTATTGTACGCGGATCTTACCCTGCAACAGAAGGCTTGCTTCTTTTTCTGAAGGCACTCTGAGGAACAACCATGGTCTCCTTGCCAAACTTTTATAAAGTTAGCATTTAGATTCCTAACTTTCTTTTATATAACGACAAACATAAGAATCTTTTTTTTTTGATACATCGAAAAGCAAGAATCGAACCCTTGACCTCTCACAATGGAGGGAGGGGAATACAAATTAGCTAAGAAGCTCCCGTAGAAACTTTCAACCTGTATTATTTCACCTTTCCATAGATATCTTTTGACTACACACTTTCAAGTTGTATAATTTTTTATCCTCATTCCAACATGCTGATGCAAGTTTGATGACCTGACTTGATCCATTTGCCACCTGGTAGATGCCATCATACATGATAATAACCACTAGATATGAACATAATACTGAAGTGCTAGGAATTAAGTAATTAGGTATAGTTTGCAAGTTATCCGATGTGAAAAGGATCTTTGTGCGTAATGTAAGGACAGTAAAAATCAGTAGAGGATCGGTCTGTAAGCTTAGAGGTGAAAATTCCACGTAAAAAACTTGAAAAAATGGGTTTAAAGTAAAAGAATTGAGCTTTTGCTGTTGGTCACAACTATAGTACTTTTCATAGTCAAGAATTGAGCTTTAGGGCCTGTTCTTTTGCTGGAATAGGAAAAATGGAATAGGGGAAAGTTTGTATTCCAAGGAGAGAGAAAATGGAGTTTTGTGTTCTTTTGGGTGGAATAGGATATGAAAAGGGGGTTTGGAATAGAATGTGGGGTCCACATTCTATTCTTGTGTTCTTTTGGGATTGTGGAGTTGGAATGAAAAGGTGGAAAGGTGATGAGTTGGAGGGGAGAGATAGAGAGAGATGAGAGAGTGGGGCCCACCATTCCCAAGGATTCCATTGTATTCCAAGCAAAAAGCTTGGAATACAAAAGTGCTCATCATTACTAAAATTGGAATTGCCACGTAGGATTCTATTCCACGCCCAAAAGAACAACCGCTTGGAATACAACCTTGGAATAGGATGAATAGTGCATGAACAGTGTCTCTATTCCCATTCCCACCTCTATTCCGCGCAAAAGAACAGGCCCTTAGCTTGAAGGGTGGTTTGACAATTGGGACCAACTTTCATTATGCAAGTAAATACAATAATGAAAATTTTACTTTCATGGAACATGCATAAACCCATATCCCCAGGGGGGTGGGGGTGCAGGACGCTCTTAGCTCTATTTTGCCCACCTTTAACAAGTGCATAAGAAGCACACACCCATAATATATCGGGAGTTGGTTGTATCATGGGGCATGCAATTAAGTACGATAAGCATCATGGACATGTACAATGATCATGAATAGTGACTAATACAATAATGAACATGTATAGTGCAAATCATATGATAAGTATCATAAGCTGCCCATATAGTAAAATGAGCATGGCATAAACAATAAAGCATTAGTAAGCATAATACATTGATATATTACTTGACTGACAAATAATTTATTTTATTTTACTAGTTAAGTTGAATATGGTTGTAGGAATATGTGATGCATAACATAGAAAAGACAGTCTCAATATCTAATCCAAGATGGAAGTAAATCATGTCATAATCCTTATGGTTGTGATTTGGGACTATGCTTAAGGGTAGTAACTATAAATAGCATACAAACTTATAAGAATAATCGAAACACACATCCACCATCAACTCCTAAGAATTTTGTCCCTGGGCATTTTACAATGCATACTTTCTACACAAAGTCATTTACTTCAAATAACATCTCAATTCAATTTAAAGTTAAAGTGGATAGATAAACTTATACTATTAGAAGTGCACTGATATAATAGGAAAATACCGTAAAGATGACGATATAATTTTCAGCCGAAAATTAACAAAATATCAATTTCATAGGGGCACCAAGAAAATGTTTCAACACCAGAGGTTGTGATGCTAACATAACAGAGGATATAGAATCAAGTCCTCATATTTAGAAGGTAAAATAAACTAATGTAAAAATGACATCTAGCAAACAATATAACTTTTTTCTTGGAAACCATCTTGGAGAAATCAAGTAAACAAATATCTAACAATGAGGAATTACAGTTTCGGGAACATAAAGTGGTTAAGTCATTTCATCAAAAACATGACATATGTGCTACTATCACAGTTATCATTCACGACGGTTGGGGGGGTGTTGTTTCCTGCTTCAGTTGTTTGATGCTGAAGCAGCAACAGCTGCTGCTGTTTCTGCATCTACATCTATTGATATTTTTGCACGCAGCAACTGCTAGTGTTTCTGCAACAGCTGCTGCACTGCATGCAGCCGTAGTAACATCCTATTGCTGTTATGGTTGCTTCTGCTACAGAATAAACAGGAATAAGATGATGGAGGAGGAGATGTTGGAGATGATACCGATGAATGATCATAATGACGCTGATGTTTTGATAAGGAAAGAGAGAATAAAGAGTTTTTGGGTTTAGATTTAAGGAGGGGTTAACATTTTTTTTTCAGAGATGGGAAGATAGGTTAAGTTATGAAGATAGGAAGTTGGGGAGAGAAAATGAAATAGATAGAATATGGGAATCATGTTATTTTGAGGGGTATTGTGTGAGTAGGTTTGAGTAAATGAGGATAATTTGGGTAGTGGGGGAGAGGTTATGAGAGATAATATGGTAGTGGGGTTAGTTGGTTTTCGGATTGGGTAAGTTGGGTAACTGGTTTGAGTTTAATGGATTAGATGAAAAATAGAACTAACATTCAAATAAAATCATGGTAAATTCTGAAAAATGTCAAAATATTATAAAAATTAAAATTGAGTAAACTTTGATATTTTAGAAATTTATTTTATACAAAAATATTAGTAACTTTGGATAAGGACCATTACATTCTATCAACGTTAAAAGAATTTCATGCTCAAAGTTAATAAGAATATGTATGAAGAAAAAGAGTGAGATTGTCAATGTGACTTTTTTGCTTCCACGTTCATGCTTCTTCAATTACAAAGAGATGTGAATGAAAGGTTATCTGAAAGATTGACAAGGGGATTGGAAAAGTATTTATGTATGACAAGAAGGAACCCTAGAATTTCTGGATTTGTGACAAAGAGGATATGATTCAAAGGGAAATTTCAATCGTTGAGCTAAGACTTTCAAAAGACTTCCAACTATGATAGCATTTATTTCTCACTAAAATTTTATTGTAGACCTACATGTGTTACCAATAAATCTTGTCACGTCTGTCTTCCTAAAATACTTTGAGAACAGCTACGTGTCACCCACGATGTAGTTAAGTTAAGACTCAACTTAAATTCATAACTTGTCTATAATAATCTATAGATTCTTCTACCTTTTGTATTTGTCATATTTACATTTGACTGTATTTATCATCGTTGTAGTTGATCATTATTAGATAGAGGCAGAAGAATCTAGGGATGAGAATGGGCATGCCCAAAGCCCGATTGGGCTTCCAATTGGGCATGCCACATCATCATCCCTACCAATCCTTCTAGTGAAGGATTGGTAGGGATGATGATGTGGCATGCCCAATTGGAAGCCCAATCGGGCTTTGGGCATGCCCATTCTCATCCCTAGATTCTTCTGCCTCTATCTAATAATGATCAACTACAACGATGATAAATACAGTCAAATGTAAATATGACAAATACAAAAGGTATGATATGACTATCATATAAGTATGAAATGCAAGAGAAATGAAATGTCTTCTGGAAGAAACTTATGAGCTAAGATATCTCCATGATAAAGTATTATTTTGTGAAGTTTAAGCTAAAAAAATCATCCCTCAAATCTATTTGATCACCCGACCAGTCATGAATTTTAAAAATAACAAACAAACAAACAAATAAAGCTATCGTGCGAGCGACAAACAAACAAACAAATAAAGCTATCGTGCGAGTGACAAACAAACAAAAAAATCCTGTTATGCACATACTTTATCAATTGATTTTTCGGCCTTTTAGCTTTAACTCAATGCATGCGACTGCTGTATAAAAGACATGTGCCTGTCCAAGCTACATGCGCCTATGACTTGTTAATCAGTCGACTGTCTCTCTCCTGTCCGAAGGTCACTTTCTTTTCCATTTGGCCAGTCGACTGATGTTGGATTGACAGTCGCCTGTCCAAGGCACTATCGACTGTCAAGGATTCAACAGTCCCCTGTTTATGATTCCTCTGTAAACTCTGCTCTCTGGAAAGTTTCACGTATTAGTGATAGTCGACTGATGTTGGTTTCACAGTCGCCTGTCCATGGCACAAGCGCCTGTGTGTTCCACATCAGTCGCCTGTCATGTCTTTCCAAAACTTTCTGAGTTTTCTCAGCTTACCCATGTTGCAGCCAGTCGCATGTAGAAGGATTTACAGTCGCATGTTAGGTTTACAAGCGCCTGTCTTTTCTTCATTATCGACTGTCCTACGTGGTAAGTTACCGTTTGAATTCTCACTTACCCTCTGACACAGTGCAGCAATCGACTGTGTTTTCTTCACCAGTCGACTGTCAACTTTGTAAATTCTATCCGTTGGCTTTTTGTACACGGATTTCAAAGGGGTTTTGGGGATTCTGTTTGGGGGTTTTTGGGAACCTATAAAGAGAGCTTCTACTGTTCCATTGAAGGATTACCCATCTTCTTGATCATCTCTTGAAACCCCTTAGCTTTCAACTTCAAGTTTTTCAAAGCCCTCAAATTCAAAAGCCCAAGAATTACAATCTCATTCTCTCTTGCTCTCCAACCTAGAATCAAAGTGATATCCTCTAGGCAATTAGTGGTGTCAAGCGAAAGGGATTTTCTCTCTTTTTGAAAAAGACCTCAACACACAACACACTTGCTTCTTCAAGTTCTATTTCAAGACATAGGTGAATATAAGTGTTGCTATTTCATTATTTCGAATCTTTCGATATTAGCTTAACTCTCGGCTTGCGAGAGTGGTTTGCTTGCTTCCAAGTTGTGGGAGTCAAAGACATCGATTGTGTTTCGATTTCACTTGTAGGGTTGTTACAAGTGGGTTTAAAGGAAACCTCAAGCTAGTGTTTTATCTTGAGTATCCGGTGGTATCCGGGTAGATGGGACGTAGGATTACCGGGAACAAGTCAAGAGTTGACTTGGGTAATCCGAACCCTTGAAACATACTTTGTGTTAGCATTGTTTCAATTGTGGGTTATTTATAATTCCGCATTTATTGTTGGTTAGGAATTTAAATTGGTATAACCATCGTTGAAATTTTATAAGCACTATTCAAACCCCTTCTAGTGTTTTTCTCATAGCCAAGGTCCTTACAATTAGTATCAGACAACAACGTTCCTCCACCTCCTTCGTATAACAATCACGACCGTGATAGTGCATCTACCGTCTTCGAAGGACAATCAACAGTTCGTCCTTCGTGTTTCAATGGCACGAATTTCGGCTATTGGAAATGCGGGATGGAGACATTTCTTAGGAGTAATTCTCTTTGGAGAACCCTCCACAAAGAGTACGTTGAACTCTCCGAAGAGGATTTTGACAAATAGACTCCCTTCGAGAAGTCGTCGAAGTGAACAACGTCAAAGCAATGAACGCTCTTCATTGTGCATTGGATCTGGATGAGTTCAATAAGATATGCATATGTAAGAGTGTATAGCAAATATGGAACCATCTAGTCGTTACCCACGAAGGAACGAACAAGGTAAAGTTATCTAAACTATATGTTGCAATACAAAATTTCGATATGTTTCATATGCATGATAATGCGAGCATTGCAACGATGTATGGACGTTTCACCGAACCAATGAGCTTGAAGCTCTTGGACAAGTGTACACCCAAGAAGAAAATGTGAGAAAGATAATCATGGGAATGACCTCGAAATGGAAAAGAAGAGCAATTGCCATTGAGGAGGTCAATGGCATGAAGAACTACATCGTGGTGAATCTCATTGGTACTCTCATGTCATACAAAGTAAGAAGAGAGAACCGACTGAAGATTAGAGCAATGATGAATCCAACGGAGGCCAAGAAGAAAGCATTAGCATTCAAGGCTACTTCATCATCCTCTGATAGTGAAGAATCCGAGAACGAAATGGACTTGAAAGAAATATCACAAATGGCGAAGAAGTTCCCACGCTTCTTTCGCAAAGGTAAATTTCCTTTCAAAACTAAATTTGATGCCAATACCTCATCTCTTTGTTTTAAGTGTAACAAGCTGGGTACATGAAGAAGGATTGCTCAATGCTTAGAAACAAAGAAAAGTGGAAAGCTCCAAAATACCACAAGTCCGACAAATACAAGAAGGATAAGAAGAAAAGACTTGTTGGGACGTTCGATGATTTAAGCGGAGATTCCTCAAGTAAATCAGAGGATGAAAAGGTTGAGAGTGCAATTATGTGTTTCATGGCCCGAGAAGATCCACTTTCCGAGGAGAGTGATAGTGACATCGATGAATCTGATGTAATCATGGATGAAAGAGACTTCAACACACAACACACTTGCTCCTTCAAGTTCTACTTCAAGGCATAGGTGATTGTAAGTGTTGCTATTTCATTATTTCATATCTTTCGATATTAGTTTAACTCTCGTTTTGTGAGAGTGGTTTGCTTGCTCCCAAGTTGTGCGAGTCAAGGACTTCGATTGTGTTTCGATTTCACTTGTAGGGGTTGCTACAAGTAGGTTTAAAGGAAACCTCAAGTTAGGGTTCTAACTTGAGTATCCGGTGGTATCCGGGTGGAAGGGACGTATCATTACCGGGAACAAGTCGGGAGTTGACTTGGGTAATCCGAACCCTTGAAACATACTTTGTGTTAGCATTGTTTCAATTTGGGTTTATTTATAATTCCGCATTTATTGTTGGTTAGGAATTTAAATTGATATTACTATCGCTTAAATTTTATAAACACTATTCAACACCCCTTCTAGTATTTTCCTTATAGACAGGGTCCTAACAATTGGTATCAAAGCATTAGTTTATAGTTATGGCATCCAACAACAACAACGTTCCTCCACCTCCTTCGTACAACAATCACGACCGTGATGGTGCGTCTACCGTCTTCGAAGGACAATCAGCAGTTCGTCCTTCATGTTTCAATGGTACGAATTTTGGCCATTGAAAACGTCGTATGGAGACGTTTCTTAGGTGTGCTTCGCTTTGGAGAACCCTCTATAAGAAACATGTTGAACCCTCCAAAGAGGATTTTGACAATTGGACTCTCTCCGAGAAGTCCACCGAAGTGAACAACGCCAAGGAAATGAACGCTCTTCATTGTGCATTGGATCCGGATGAGTTCAATACGATATGCACATGTAAGAGTGTATATCAAATATGGAACCATCTAGTCGTTACCCACGAAGGAACGAACAAGGTAAAGTTGTCTAAATTATATATTGCAATACAAAATTTCGATATGTTTCATATGCAGGATAATGAGAGCATTGCAACGATGTACAGACGTTTTACCGACGTCACCAATGAGCTTGTAGCACTTGGACAAGTCTACACCCAAGAAGAAAAGGTGAGAAAGATAATCATGGGAATGACCTCGAACTGGAAAAAAAGAGCAATCGCCATTAAGGAGGTCAATGACATGAAGACCTACACCCTGGTGTATCTCATCGGTACTCTCATGTCTTACGAAGTAAGAAGCTAGAACCGACTAAAGATTAGAGCAATGATGAATCCAACGGAGACCAAGAAGAAAGCGTTAGCATTCAATGCTACTTCTTCATCCTCCCATAGTGAAGAATCTGAGAACGAAATGGACTTGGAAGAAATGGCACTAATGGCGAAGAAGTTCCAATGCTTCTTTCGCAAAGGTAAATTTTCTTTCAAAAATAAATTTGATTCCACTAATAATACCTCATCTCTTTATTTTAAGTGTAACAAGCCGGGGCACATCAAGAAGGATTGCCCAATGCTTAGAGACAAAGAAAAGTGGAAAGCTCCAAAATACCACAAGTCCGACAAATACAAGAAGGATAAGAAGAAAGGACGTGTTGGGATGTTCGATGATTCAAGCGGAGATTCCTCAAGTGAATCCGAGGATGAAAAGGGTGAGAGTGCACATGTGTTTCACGGCCCAAGAAGTCCACTCTCCGATGGGAGTGATAGTGACATCGATGAACCTAAGGTAACCATGGATGAACTTCGTATTGCTAAAGAATTATTTTCTAAGTATCAATCTCTTATGCTTAGATATACTATTTTAAAGAAATCTAATGTTAGCAAATCATCCATGCCATACATTATCAATAATGACACCATTGTTGATACACTTACACTTGAGAAAGCCACTTTGGTTTCTCAAAATGACATCTTTAGAAATGAGGTGAATTCACTCAAATCTCAACTAGATCAAACTTATCCTAAAGATAGAATTGATCTAGTGTCACATAACACACAATTGGGTATTGAGAATGATTCTTTTAAAACCCAAGTGCACGAGCTCAAAACACGTGTTTCCACCTTGGATACCAATATTTCTTCTCTTAAGGAGAAATATAAGCTCATGTCCTCCCAAGTTAAGAGATTTAACAAAGAAAAAGGGCAATTGGATGAATTGCATGCAAACCGATTTCCGGCCACACATCGTGTTGGACTTGGTTATGTGGAAGCAAATGCATTCAAATCTTGTACATCTTATAGTGGTGTAACTATAGATTTTGTGAGGCCATCCTCCGATGCATCCACGAGTGGTGTCAAAAACACTATTAGTAGCAAACCTAGGCCACCACTTCATAATCTCTTCCTTTTGGCAAGAAACCCACTAAAGGTAGAAACCAAAAGAAAGGTCATGCCTATATGTACACCAACTCCCATACACGTAGGAAATCTCCTACTTCACATGTGGACACTTATGACACTTTTTATGATCTACACCCACAGACACGTGTAAATCCACACATGAGAAATACTCATGCACGTTTCCCTACATGTTCATATTTTCATACACATCATTATTCCATGTATGCTCATCCACCTTATGTTATGCATGCTCCATATGTTGCATATACCATGCATGCTCCTAATTTTGCATACAATTATCCACCTTCATCTTCATATGCTAGAACTCATGCTCATAGGAAGCATGCCCCACATAGAACTCAACCAAATGTGCATGCAACTAGGAAAAGGACACCCAAAACATACACAGTTTGGGGTCCTAAGAACACTAGCATAATTGATAGGGATGCTTATGTTGACTTCTATTTTAGTGATGTAATAAATAGTGGAAATTATGTTGGAAAGCGAAAGTCCACTTGGACTTGGTTTCCAAAGGGCTAATCCCCTTGGACCCAACAAAGTTTGGGTACCATGAGCTTATGGTATATTATATAGGTACCCAAGAAAAAGAAAGAGAGCAATAAAAGTTGTATTGGCTCTAAAAAGAAAGGATGGATACTCGATAGCGGATGCTCCAAACACATGACGGGAGATGCCACATTGCTCTCCGAAGTGATTAGCATCAAGGATGGTGCAACGATCACTTTTGGAGGTAATCAAAACGGAACCATCATTGGAGTATGTAAAGTCGGTAATCATTCCAACCCACTTATTACAAATGTCTATTTAGTTAGTGGTTTATGTCATAAACTTATCTCCACTAGTCAACTGTATGACAAGAGTTAAAAGGTTAGATTTGGAGAGGTAAGTGTAAAATTGTAGATATTGATTCACATGTTTTTACGGGTATTAGGCATAAAAACATTTATTATTTGAGGTTGCCTAAAACCATAGAACATTGCTTTATTGCTAATACAAATGAACAACTATTATGGCATCGCCGTTTTGGTCATGTTTATTTTAGGCACATATATAAGTTAGCTAAGCATGATCATGTTAAAGGTTTTCCGAAAATTGTTTTTAGTAAGAAATTTTTTTGTGATTCATGTCAAAGAGGTAAACTAAGTAAATCATCTTTCAAACCTAAAGAAGGCATAACTTCTAAAAGGCCCCTAGAATTAATTCATCTAGATTTATTTGGGCCAACTAGAACCGCCTCTTTAGTTAATGCTCATTATGGATTAGTTGTCGTTGATGACTTCTCTAGATTTACTTGTGTTTCATTTTTAACCAATAAGAATGCAGCTTTTGAAGAGTTTACTATATTTGCAAAGAAAATTCGAAATTTCTTAGGATCCACCATTATCACTATTCGTGGTGATCATGGAGGAGAATTTGAGAATGAATCTTTCACCAAGTTTTGTGATGACAACATGATTACTCACTAATTTTCTTTTCCTCGTGCACCACCACAAAATGGTGTTGTTGAGAGAAAGAATAGGACCCTAATAGAGTGTGCCCGTACCATGCCCTATGATAGTCATCTTGGACTACAATTTTGGGCGGAGGCAGTGCACACGACATGTTATGTGCTTATATGATCCTAGTGAGGCCCTGATCAAACAAAACTAGACTTTGAATTATTTTATGATAAAAAGCCGCAAGTTAAATATTTTTGTGTTTTTGGTTCTAAATGTTTTATAAAGAACACTTTTGGTAACTTAGATAAATTTGAGCCAAGATCTGATGAAGGAATTTTTGTTGGATATTCCATACATAGCAAAGCCTACCGGATATACAACAAAAGCTCTTCAACGATCGTAGAATCACTACACGTATCATTTTATGAAGATTTTGATACGCCTCATGTTGATGATGATAGTGTAGATGTTTTATGTGATTCCATTAGTAATATTAAACTTAATGATTCTATTATTGAGACTAACAATACTAATGAACTTATTGAAGGTGTTCTAAGTGATGCAGGGATTTCCAAAGCTTATCAAACCGTTTGTAATCACCCCCATAACCAAATTATTAGAGATATTGGTGTGGGTGTACGAACAAGGTCAAGAATTGATGAATTCTCTCATTGTGCATTTGTCTCTACCATTGAGCCAAAGAACATCCAACACGCGTGTGAAGATAGCTATTGGATAGTTGTAATGGAAGAAGAGCTCATGCAATTTGAGAGAAATGAAGTTTGGGAGCTCGTTCCTCTTCCAAGTGGTCACCAAGTGATTTGGACCAAGTGGATTTTTAAGAACAAGACTGATGAGAACGAGGTCATCACAAGGAATAAAGTAAGGTTATTAGCTCAAGGCTATCGACAATAGGAAGGTATTTATTTCGAAGAATCCTTTGCCCTCGTAGCTAGATTAGAAGCTATTAGATTGCTTTTATCTTTTATATCCCATAAAAAATTTAAATTATTTCAAATGGAGGTTAAATGTGCATTTTTAAATGGTATTGTTAATGAAGAAGTTTATGTTTCTCAACCGCACGGTTTCATTCATGAAAAATTTCCAAACCATATTTTCAAACTTAAGAAAGTGTTATATGGGTTGAGACCAGCACCTAGAGCTTGGAATGATCGAATCAAAACATTTCTTTTGGATTTAGGTTTTAAAATGGGTGAAGTTGATTCAACTCCTTTTTTAAAGATTATGAAAATGACATCCTGTTAATTCAAGTTTATATAGACGATATAATATTTGGTTCTACTAACTTTAATTTTTGCCAGGAATTTTCTAAGTGTATGAAGGATGAATCAAAATGAGTCATATGGGTGAGCTCAACTACTTGGACTACAAATTCGGCAAATGAAGGATGGAACTTTCATACATCAAACAAAGTGCACCGGAGAGCTTATCAAGCGATTCGAGATGGAATCGTCTTTAAGCAAACAGATTCCCATGAGTACGACAAACCATCTACACAGGGATGAGAACATGAAAGATGTAGACGTTCATTTATATCGAGGTATGATCGGTAGCTTACTTTACTTAACCGCTAGTAGGCCCGATATTATGTTCTCCGTATTTCTTTGTGCTAAATATCAAGCTAGACCTAAGGAGTCACACTTGATTGCGGATAAACGAATTTTTTGTTACCGCAATCATTCACTAGATTATGGGTTATTTTACCCTAAGTCTAGCACATATGAGCTAATCTCATATAGTGATGCCGACTTTGCCGGATGCAAATCCGATAGGAAGAGTACTAGTGACACTTGCCATTTTCTAGAAAATTCCCTAGTTTCTTGGTTTTCCATGAAACAGAACTCGGTATCATTGTCTACGACTGAAGCGGAATATATTGCCACGGGTCTTGCATGTGCACAAGTTCTTTGGATGAGACACACACTTAAAGACTATGGTGTCGATTGTGATACTTGCCCTATCATGGTTAATAGCCAAAGTGCAATTTATCTTTCCAAGAATCCGGTACATCACTTCCGTATCCAACACATAGATATGCGACATCACTTTATTAATGATCATGTAGCTAAGAAGGATATCATCTTAGAGTACATTGAAACCTACGAACAAATCGTCGACATCTTCACTAAACCTCTTAAAGAAGATTTATTTGTGAGGTTGTGTGGAGAATTGGGGATTATGGGTGACTCTGAATCATATGAGTTCATACTTTCATGTTATATCATGCTTGAACTCATATCATCATTTTACTTCTCTTGTTTTGATATGCTATATGTTTTTCATATATTTATGAAGAGATGTATTTGAGATTTTTGATGATTTCGATTGTTTGGATTAATAGACGTGATTTGTATGTTAATCTATAATATTTTGATATTGATTTCTTGATTAGAGTATTGTTAGAGTATAGGTCCTAGGGTGAGTTGTCTCAATCTTCTGGATTTCAACCTCTGTACATTTTTGGAACAGGAGAGACGACTGTCATTTCTTCGGCAGTCGCATGCCCAACTCTATTTTTCTAACTGCAGTCTGTATTTTTCGCACAGACGACTGATGAACCTTTTCCAGTCGACTGTCTCTCCGACAGGCGACTACAAGTTGTTCATCAGGTGCATGTCCTAATCTTGAGTTTTTCAACATATTTTTTGATCCTCTGTCAGACGACTATTGCGTAAGTTACAGGCGACTGTGAGTTACTCAACATGCAACTGTCTATCAACCCAAGCCAATCTCTATCTTTTCGGCCAGTCGACTGACTATTGCACATCAGTCGACTGTCCCCTTCAGTAGTGGTTCGTTAACTCGATCTGAGCCGTCGATCTGACGATCAAACGGCCCAGATTCATTTGACCCCAACTTATATAAACGAGGCTTTCGATTATTTTCTCTCTCATCCGTTCGACTTCCCTCGTCTTCCTCTTCAAACTCCAACCGTTTCTTTGTCTCCTTCACCGTTTCGAAGACCCAACCCATCAATCTATCTCTCCGATCACTCGATTGAGAGTTTGGGTCTCTCCTTCCACATCGTTCGTCGTGAATTAGGTATATCTCTCTTTTCGATCGATCGTGCACTATTTTCATGTCGTTTTGTCGATCTATGATCATGGCCCCCAAAACTGATACATCTTAGTTCAAACCGTTGAAGAAACAAGGTTCTCCTTACTCACCCCGTTCTCAAAGTCCTTAGTCCTCGTCGTCCTCTGGTGAGTTTCTGGGGATATTAGTCGCTGATCCTCTTCCTTCAGCTTCTGAGGTTGAACCCTCTCCTCCGCTTGTTGCCAAGCCATCCTCTCCTTCTCTTTCAGCTCCGTCGGACGACCCTCTCCTCGTTCAGTTGAATGAGCAAGTTTCTTTACTTGAAACAAAAGTTTCGGGCATGGATCAGAAGTTTTCGCTCCTTCTTGAGCTGAACTATAAGTCGTTTCAGTATCACGGCTTTCCGGTTCTGGTTGCCCTCCAGGATCGGTTCCCTCCTTCCGAGGATGCTCACCATTCTGTTGTTCCGCATCCTCCTGCTTATACTCAGGCACCTCCTGCTGAGTTCACCCAGCCTTCATCTACTGTTGTTCTGCCCTCTGTGCCTGATTATGTGTAGACCTCTACTGCTGCTGGTGCTTCGTCATCAACACGGAAGGCTAATGTGTGTCCTTCTCGTTGCTCTTCTAGACTGTTGTTCTGTCGATCTGGTTGCCATTCAGACTCCTCTGTCATTCAGATTGACTAATGATGCTCTGCCTCTACTCACCATATGACCTCTTTTTTTAGGGTTTGAGTATGTTTATGTACCTTTTTTGGTGTGTTTGCTTGTACCTCTGGATGCTGTTATAGTATTAGAAGTTAGTCTTTTTGCACTCATGGTATGCTTTTGGCTGCATCATAGAGTTACTCTCTGATGGATAATGCTGTATGTATGACGATCATACTTTTGATGTACATGGAGTTGATGTTGTCTATTTTGTACTCCTTGTATCTTTTGATATTATATATATATATATATATATATATATATATATATATATATATATATATATATATATATATATATCTATTCTATAAAATAGGGATATTATCATGGGTTATTGGATAAGAGATTTTGGTTAAGAGATTTTGGATAAGAGAATTAGATAAGAGAATTTGGATAAGGGTTGATCAATGGGGTTATTTGAGGGTTAAGAGAATTTGAATATGAGAAATTGGGAGATGAGAATTTGGTTATGTCATATGCATTGGGTTGGGTTTGAACTTAAGTTTGGGTTGGGTTTGACCTCAAGTTAAAATTTGAACTTAAGTTCAAATTTGAAAACAAATCCCTTTCTCTGTGTGTTCACACGTTGTGAGGGGGGATGGCCGTTGGAGGGAATTAAAGGAGGGAAATTATTGGAGGGAAGAACTTTTGATCACATCACCTAATCACATCAATGGAGGGAATTTTTGGAGGGTAAATACCCAGTTGAAGAGGAGAAGAGAAAATTTCTGAAATTTTCTCACGCCAGCTAGAAGATCCTCAACCATTGCACCCGCTGGAAGAGCCACCACCTTCACCTTGCTCGCCTCCTCACCCTCATCTTAGCTCTTCTTTTGTTTCATTGCTTTAAAAATCCAAGGTCATAATTTACTCTAAAGATCCTCAACCATTGGGAGGCCTGATGAACTTCCTTTTTTATTTGTGCTGCAGGTCAAAATTTACTCTAAAGCTCAACAAAATCTTCGGCCTGAAGGTACTTTTGTTGAGTATTGGTCCATGTACTTTTATTTCAATGGAGTATTGATCCAGGTCAAAATTCCTATATTCATTATTTATCCATTGAAAATAAGATCAAACATGGCCTGTTGAACCTCATTTTTTAGTTGAGCTGCAGGGTCATTTTGTTGAGCTGTTTATATGTTGTACTTTGTGGGTTTCCTTTTTTACCTAACACTTGAATAATGAAATTAAAATCTTTTCATATGTGTTCATAATAGTCTGTGTCATATTATGTATCAGGTGAATGAGTTTTAGTTACAGGATCACCCAGTTTGTCCTATTTGGAATTGCTAATGCTGTGTCATATTTGGAATTTTTCACATAACACTGTCTCAAAATTGCTAATCCTGTGTGATCTCATATTCACAAAAATTCCAGGTTATTTAGAATTGCTAATTCCAAAGTGATCTCATATTTGAAATCCAGGTTATGTGAAAAATTCCAAATAGGACACTTTCATTTTTCACATAACCTGGAATTGTTCATAATAGGCTGGAAAGAAATTGCTAATTCCAAACATGAGATCACCCAGTTGGAATTGCTAATCCTGTGTGGTTAAATTGCTAATCCTGTAACTAATTCCAAACATGAGATCACCCAGTTGGAATTCCAAACATGAGATCACCCAGTTGGAATTAGTTACAGGATCACCCAGTTTCACATTTTTGCAAATTGCTAATTCCAAACATGGTTAAATTGCTCATTTCAAACATTTAATGCTCATAATATTTATAGGGATTATTATTGTTCATAATAGGCTGGAAAGAAATTGCTAATTCCAAACTGGGTGGTTAAATCATTTTTCACATAACCTGGAATTTTTCACATCCTATTTGGAATTACTAATCATGTGTCTCAAAATTGCTAATCCTGTGTGATCTCATATTCACAAAAATTCCAAGTTATTTAGAATTGCTAATTCCAAACTGTGTGATCTCATATTTGGAATCCAGGTTATGTGAAAAATTCCAAATAGGACACAGGATTAGCAATTCCAAACCGGGTGATCTCATATTTAGGTTATCTCAATTAGTCATTCAGCAATCCTGTGTCATATTTGGAATTGCTATTTAGGTTATCTCAATTTTTCACATTCAGCAATGTAACTAAAACATTTCTAAATATATATTATTAATAGTCTGTAACACCCAAGATTTGAGATAACCTATATGACCCTGCTAATTAGAAATGTTTTCAGTTTAAATCATTTTTCCTCAATATTAACCCAACCCCAAGCATTTGCGATAACCTATATCTCTATGAATGTGAAAAATTGATTTTTTGAAAGTAACTGAAAATTGAACTTTGACTGAAAATAGTTGATTTTGTTATAACTTACTTTGGTTCAATTTTGCTAAGTATGCAAGATATTGCTAAGTCAAAGTTCATTTTGTATATCTTGCAAAACTGAAAATAGTTACATTCTATATCTTGCTTACTCATTTTGCATTATGTAGATTTCAGTCGAGGTTCAATTTTCAGTTACATTCTATATCTTAATGAATGTGAAAATTTGATTTTTTTTATGAATGTAACTGAAACTTGATTTGAAAAAAGCTGGATTGTTTGTATATCTTGCAAAACTACATAGGAAATCCTCAGTGTTGAAGTTGAAACAAATGTTAAAAATGTTAAAAATGTGAAAATGGTGGATTGTTTGTATCAATTTTGATGTAAAATTTTAAAAATTCATTGGATGCTGAAAATATTAGGCAGTGTTCTCAATTATAAGCATTGTAATTGTAAGCATGAATATAATGAATATAATGAATGCTTACAATTTAAAATAATTTCTCCTGAATTACCTTTGGCATCCATTTTAATCATTAGCTCATTAGTAAATCATGAATTAGCTCATTAATCCATTTTAAGCTGGTATGGTTCATAAGCAAAAAATTAGCAAATCATGAATTATTATTGTTTTTGAGTTTTAATGCTCATTTCATTCATGTTTCTCATTTGCTCATTTTACACATTACAGGATGGTGAGCATTCATGTTTTAGTTACATGATTTGGAGTAAATGAGTTTTAGTTACATTATTTTACCGGTCGATTAGGCTAACATCTGCAATCTCTTCACAGATCATGTATTTTTAATTTATGTTTTAATTTCTTCTTCTTTTATTTGATTGAAAAGCTTTGCTGCTTTTAACTATTAATGTATCTCTCAGCATTCAGATTTTTAGTGCTGCTTTTAAAACTTAATGTATTTTTTGATCGCAGATGTGTAATTTCTTCTTCTTTTTACTTTGTAATATGAAGTAACTTTGCCTATACATTATCCTATTGTGTTGGTCAATTGATAACTTTAAATGTGTAACTTTATATGTGTAACTTTATATGCATACCCATGTTATCATATATGCTTTCATGCCTGTAATGTGCAATACTTATTTAGCCTTTATCTGCAGTTTCATTATACATTATGTAGCTTATTTGTTAAATATATGATAGTTTGTGTCAAACAAACCAACTTTTTTTCCTCATGCTAATGAGTAAATACGTTCTACCACCGACATAATGTGTAATATTTATATCTGCATTGCATTTATCTTATAAATACATTTCTACCCCCAACATGATAAGTAAAATCTGTATTCACATCACAATTTCTTTCATGGAATTGCAGGTGGATTACTCATGCACCCCTGAAGAAGTACAACATCACTTCCAGGTTTGTGGGACAGTGAACAGGGTTACCATTCTCATCGACAAGTTTGGTCAACCCAAGGGACTTGCTCATGTGGAATTTCTGGAGGTTGAAGCTGTTCAAGAAACTCTCCAACTAAATGAATCTAAGTTACATTACCGACAGCTGAAAGTGAGTTTTTGGGATGTTTAAGTTGCACTTCAGCATTCATGTCAGTCATCTTATTCTACATTTGTCATGATTCATCTCCCTCAAATAATTGATGCATCAGTTGGCATGGTCGGTATGGCATGTGAGACTTTTTGAGAATTTAGTTAATATTTAGTTATTTATTTATATTTGGGTTTTTACCTGAATATGTGCAGCTGTAGTCTCTTCTCTCTACAAATCAAATGATCTTTATTCCTTCAATTTATTCTGTGATTTTGCTGAAAGGGTGGAAGTTTGCCTGAAAATTTGTTTGGATCTCTTCCAGTTTTCTTCAATCTATTCTAATAAGAGCAGGATCCTACTATTTTTAATAAAGTGAAGTAAACCATTGTTAAACTCTACGTTGGCTGAGATCAAGCCATCAGAAGATCCTAGCTTTTCATCAAATTTGCAATTTTTAGCTTACACATGCACAATAGAGTAGGTAGCACCAAAACTTGAGTCAAAGCCTCTCTAAACTAACATCTTGAAAGCTGAAATGATAATTGACATAATTTAAGAGTTTACAAATTATTAAATTTAAATCCAATAAAACATTTACTTCAGTATGATGTCCCAAATGCCATGAAAACTTGCTGGAAAGGAAAAGGGGGGAATACTTGATAAGTTTGTGTAGGATTGATAGCTATTTCGGATTCTCTATTTCTGATTCTCAACATTTAACTTGCATATCAGGAATTCACATATATTTTCTCATGGCATAGAAAAACTAAACTCTACTGGCAACTCAAGATTGCAATCCAGTTAAACAAAAGGAATGTTTAAATTACAATACTCCAGATAAGTTTTTATATGATTGATATCATTGATATATTTGTCCTGCACCCAATGGATCACCAGTTTACATTACAGGACATGAGACTAGATGAGCTACTCAAGAACATGAGCTACTAGAAAATACTCAAGATTTCAAACTGCAGGTTCACCAGAAATAATTCCAACATTGATGCCTTTAAATAGACTGTAATTATCATGTTAACCATATAAGGTTGAGTCTACAGTTCTTGCAATTAACAAATAGAAATGAATTGGAGTGACTTACTCATTGGCCTGAACGAGATAATACAAGCACAAGATGAGGAATAAACAAAATTTATATTCATAGGATTTATCATGTGACATACTCTGTAACATGATTTTGACAAGCATACTGCCAGTTGGCAGCAAATAACCCAATTGAATTCAATCACATATTAGAAATTCGAGAGACATCAAGTTTCCAATTATTGAAATAATTCACATACCTATGTTTGTTTCAATTGATGCTTTGACAGTGTCTAGCATAAATGATAAAATAAGACTAAAAAATGAACTCATTCATTGTTGGCTGCTGCAAAAAACAAATTCTACCCAGATTCCCATGGAGAACATAGCATTCTTGATTGCAAACTCAGTGATCTCAGAATAAAATCTGATGTGATCTAATTTGATCTTGGATCTTCTTTGATTTTTTAGGAATGTTGTTAATTTTTCTGAAGGAATGCTGTTAATTTTGTTCATGTATATGTCCATGTGTTAATTCTTTTAATTTTTTAAATTGGTTCATTTTGCTTATTTGAATGAATAGGATAACTGCATCCATAATCCAGCAAAAAAATAGTTTTCTTTTGTCCTGCTGATTAAAGAATAACTGCATGTTTTTAATTGTGGCCTTTGGGATTTTTGGTTTGAAAGAAGTTGTTACCACCAACATGGGATCAGAGCTGTCCATGGGATCAAAGCTTAGTTTGCCTAATTACAGCTAGCACAAAAGGATGTGGGTCAGTTCTACAGTTTTATTTTGTCTAATTGGGGTCTTCATGTAAATAGTTTTTGCAAATAAATGGCAGCTAATAATAAGCCATTTTCCTGAGTGGTGAATAACCAAACTAATAATCAAGAAAGAAGGGAAATATAATACTCAAGAAGGGAATGTAAATACTTCAATGAAGAAAAGCAGAGGAATTGAGGCAGAAATCTAAAAGGCATGGCTTCAACATTTACAGGATTTGACAATGAAAGCAACTCCCACTGAAGTACCCTAGAAAGAACCAAGCATTCCTTCAGAAAACCCGAAAATGAATCTTACTAGCAATGCTCAATGATTTTTTGGATTGCCTTTAGTGCATTACTAGCAATGCTCAGGGATACATCACTTATCAGCTTAAAGTTCTTGGTTAACATGATTCCTATGGATGCCATATAATTGGAAAATATTTCCTGCGGAACATCTTCAGTATTTTTGCTATGCTATGAATATCTTCAGTATTTTTGCTAAATATTCAGGAACTTCATAACATCTGCATGTGTTAATCTTTAAATTTTGTTCATGTATATGTCCATGTGTTAATTCTTTTATATATTTTTTAAATTGGTTCATTTTGTTTAGTTGAATGGAAGCAATTTTAATAAGAAGCAATTTTAATAGGATAACTGCATGGATGTCATCCATAATCCAGCAAAAAAATAGTTTTTTTGTCCTGCTGATTACAGAATAACTGCATGTTTTTAATGGTAGCCTTAGGAATTTTTGGTTTGAATGAAGTTGTTACCACCAACATGGGATCAGAGCTGTCCATGGGATCAGAGCTTAGTTTGCCTAATTTCAGCTAGCACAAAAGGATGTGGGTCAGTTCTACATTTTTATTTTGTCTAATTGGGGTCTTCATGTAACTAGCAAGTCTAAATAGTTTTTTGAAATAAATGGCAGCTAGCACAAGCCATTTTCTTGAGTGGTGAATAACCATACTAATAATCAAAAAAGAAGGGAAATATAATACTCAATAAATGGCAGCCAGCAGTTCATCATGTCACTTGACCATCATCTTATCTTACATGTATATTTTTTATAAAGCATTAACAAACTTAAATGAACAAGGATATCTGATAGTAGGAAATGTTGCTGAATTTTGCAGGTATTTGCTGATGCATTGGTTAAAAAAGCATATGATAACTGGACAGGTTAAGTGTACCATATAAGTTTTACATGACAAAATATAGGATATTGAATAGGAAGAATGAATTACACATGGAAAATCTTTGAATTTAACCTTGATAGATCTGTTAAGTACCAATTTAGCTACCCATCTGCAAAAATAATCATTGTATTTGGTTCTGGATTAATCTAATATGCATTCATTGTGCACATTTGTGAATTGAATTTGGATAGTGTCATAAGCTTACACAATATATACTCACATTAATGATGAAAATGAATGCAAGAACACTTGAAGTGCTGTATATATTGCACCAAAATCAATTGCAATATGGTTCTCAGATAAAGAACAGTGCACATTGTAGGAAAGTAATTTCAGTGCCTTATGTAGGAAAGTAATGGTTGGGCTGCAATCACTGTGTATATATTGGAAAGTAAGATGTCCATAAAGAATTATTCCAAAAAGAATGCACTTTGTACATTGTATATTATCGAGATTATGGTTATCTCTACCTTTAACAAAAACACCTAAACCATACCATGTTGATCCCCTGCAAAGCATGTGATCTCCTCAATTGCATCACTTCCTGTATTTAAACACGCTGCTGGCCAACATGCTTAACATTAATGTTGTCATTCACTATCTATATACTTCTAGCTGCTAAGTGTGAATTAAATTGATGTAATGTTCACGTATGTAACTGAAACTATTGTTCAATAAAACTGTCACATTACATAAAATGCTAGCATTAATGTTGATTTGATATGTTCCTCAATGCAAAATGTGCAGCTTACATGCTACTAGGATCTCATTAAATAAAAATCTAGCTAAACATAGTTAATTAAGAGAAAGATGTTTGTTGGCAAATGTCAGCTAACTGGGTCAATTGCCTAAATTATTATGTTCATACTTGATCTCTTTCGTATTCCACTAAATGCTGGCATTAATTTTTTCATAATCAAATAGTTCTCGCTTTAACCAAAGAAAAGAAAACCTATCTATTTTGATGTTCTAGGATTGCTGGAGTTGCAAATTCAATTAAGATTTGTGTACTTGGATACATTGGTGTCAAGAGAAAATGATTGAATATAAATTGTTGTCGACTGGTCGGACTCTCAGGAGCTGTGTATACTGACATTACTCAGTACTGTAATTGATGCTAATAATTCGTGTGCTCACATTGCATTACATCCCTTTGAGATTATTTCTAAATTAAATTAGCATAATCACTGAAACATGCTATTGTGAGTGATACCATGTTTTATGCATTGTATGTAAAAATCATTAAACATGTTATGGTCCATTTTTTGATTTTCCCTCTTTCTTTCTTCATATATTTCTGTTGTTGCATGTTTTTCTATTTATATTTTTTAATTCTTCACTGATGCATTTAGTTTATTAATCCAGACATCTTTCAAAGATTCAACTTCTTGGCTTCTGGCCAAGCTGGAGTTATCAAAGGGGTTGGAATGTTATTACATGGTACTGTCAACAAGATATCCATAAGGTATTACTTTCCAGTTGTTTCTTGCCTTATAATTATGCATGTCATTTAGTATTATTAACATCTCTGGTTGATAAGTAGGGATCTACAGAAATGGTGCAAGAGAATTACTGGTTTAGGCCTTGATATTTCAAGCCATGTGCTATCAGCTATAGATTGTCAGAAAATCTATCAAGAGGTTTGTATACCACCCTTTATGCTGGTAATTACAAGCTAATTCATTATTGTATTCTTTTAATGAGCATTGCAAGCTAAAGTGGTTATGGGTGATAAATTATGCTTTCCCAATTGAATGCATCTTACTAAGTCCAATTATGTAAGAAATATAGTTGACAATGTGTCTGTAAACAAAATTTTATATTGTTGAGGAAACGTTGAATTTCAGGATATGCATCAAATTTCAGGAAACGCCCACTATGCCGCCTTTCACAACCTCAACGCAGGCATTGGCTTCCAGGTGCTTCTCCTTCCCGTCGCCTTCGCATTCCTCGGTTGGACTTGGGGCATCATATCCCTTCTCATTGCCTACTTCTGGCAACTTTACACTCTATGGATTCTCATTAAGCTTCACGAGGCTGTGCCCGGCAGAAGATACAATAGATATGTAGAGCTTGCACAAGCTGCTTTTGGTGAGTGGATACATTTTTAATCGCTGCTACTGCTACATTAGTTGGCCTTCTCCTAATTATGCTATGAAATCCTCTCCTATTATGCTATGAAATCCTCTCCTCTTTTTATTACTCTAATTTTAATGATGACATGTGTTTGATTTCCTTGCTTTGTCCATTTTAATCAACTATATTTCATTGTGATTGCTTAAACATTGAACATTGTTAATTTTGAGGATTAAGCTAGAGCTAAGAACTGCTTTTACTATATTTCATTGTGATTGCTTAACCTTTGTACACTTCTAATGTTGAGGATTAACCTAGAGCTAAGAACATTAACTTTGTACATTGTTTAAACTTAAGGTTAACCACATGATGTTCAGGATGTTACCTTACTTTGTTGGGTGTATGTAATTTTGTTGTATTTGTATTTGTTGTATTTGTTGGGTGTATGCGTATTCCCTCCTAAGGTTCCAACAAACCTGTGGTTAATACATAACCAATGTTCATCCTGTGGTTAACACAACAAACAAATTAATGTTCATCCTCTGGTTAATCTCAACAAACACAGTTTATTCTCTCAAATTTTCATACAATAGGACTCAGTTTACATGATGTCCATCCTCTGTTTAATCTCATCTTTGGCATGTGTGTCATCCTCTCATCTTGGGTGTATGTGCATGTATGTTTAATCTTGATTAGAGAACCAAAACATCCATCCTCTGTTTATTCTTGGAATTTTGGAAGTTTACCAACATGAGGAATTTACTTAGGACCATACACGCTTGCATCAATTAGAGAACATACATATCTCATTCAATGCATGCATTTTATTAGTGTAGGCTCTTGAAGCAAGTGATGAAGTTTGTCAAGGTTTGCTGTTTTCAACTTAAGCATGTCCTGATGTTTGCAAGTACAAAGGGGGGTCCTGAAATTGTTGGAGGTTGGTTGCATGGGCATACATACTTACACCATTGCATCAAATTATTCAACTCACTAATCATTATTCACTATGACCCTCTACATTTTCAAAATGGTGAACTGAATCCAGTTGACACCAAAGTGGAATCTAGCTAAAAGCTCACATTAATTCCTCAAAGGCCAGGAAATATCAGTGTAACATCACAAGGAACATGCCTAACTTCATTGAAAACAACATGACATTAAGCTTAGCCATTTGTATTACACATTGGAAAGCTAATCAACCTAAGAAAGCTTAGTGTGATTAAAAACAACAAGGAACAACAAAAACATTATTAGTTGTCACCCATAAAATACGAGGGTCAATTAAGGCTAATCGAAGATAAAGAATAAATTAAGGGCTTTAAATAGTGATTTGCAACAGTAGAACCTGGATTTGCTGGATTTGGTTATGCAGTGATTGGGAATTACAAAATAGAGGGGTGTGTGTGTCTTTTAGGGGGGACATGGTATCCTTGAAAGTCAGGCAGGATGCTGATAGACCAAGGAGGAAGATCATAGTGCATCCCATTGAAAGCCACCTTAACAAAATGTTGGGTATCATAGTTGGCAAGAAATGCCGCAGAGTCTCCTCAATTTGACCTGAAAACACGACTCTTGATTGTTTCCTAGCGATGTCACTGTGGGATCGCCAGAAACCAAAGCAGGTTCGGACAACTTGATCGCTATGTTTAAGTCTCTCAAATGTTTTGTTTAATATACATGTTTATATGCAAGAAAACAATTTTTTACTGGTTGTTGATAGTGATTAGTGGATAATTAAGGGAGGATTTTGGCCATATATGAATAAAGTTCTAATCAATTTGTTGATGAATTTAAATTGTGATATAATTGATGTTGCGTATTTTTCTCATTCAAGTTTAAATTCTGCTGATAATGTGTCTATGGAAGATTGGTTTCTTGAAGAGGACCCATGTCCACGTGTCTGTATTGATGCATGTGAGATGTTTTGATTGTTCCAACATAGTGCATAATGTTGCTAGGTGCATTGCAAGCATGGGTTGGGTAGTGCTAAGAGATAGTATTGTTCAAGTGAGTGCACCTTCCATCTTCCTTTGTTTAGACCTGTCTTTCTAGACTGTAAGATGCATGTGTTTAATTTGGTTGGTTGCTCAAACCTTGAGTTTATTTTATTATGTATTTGTTTTTTGTTCATCGGAGACACTTTTTTCTTTCCAGGACCCCAGGAGTGTTCTTGAAGATGACTGTGGGCCGTATTAGCCTGACATGCTCGGAGTATGCAGCAGGCTGCATGAACTTATGATGCAATGGGGAGCTAAAGCTCGGGACCCCCAGCCAGCCAGGGTGTAGATGATGAGTAGAGGAGGTTGTATGTGATGTTGAATGAAGCTAGAAGGAAGAGACACAAGATATCCAGGTCACTAGAAGCGCTTCTCGACACCAGCTAGAAGCACATTCAAGTAATTCAGATTTTGTTCTTCTGATTGTTGTGAGGTGTGCGTATTGTTCTATTGAAGTTTAGGATGTGTTTTGTTGTAGATGGATTTAGGTTGAATTTGGTAGGATGGATACCAATAGAGCTAGAAAAGAATGTAAAATTTCATCAATTGTGCAATATCAGCTCCCCAAAGGCAATGAGTTGGAGAACTGTCGTTTCTAATTTTGTATCTGTTGTTGTGCCCATTTTTCTGCCAAAGGAAATAGAGTACATTTTATAAATCATGAGTTTGATGATGGCTTGATGACGTTGTAGTCTAATATTAATGTATGACTTGAGTTGATTTTTCTGATTTATAAGATGAAACTGCTTCAAACTTAATCATTTTTCTTAATTCAGCGATTGTACTCTTGAAGCATGCTCTAACACGAGGTTAATCAAGGAGCATGCTTATATTTTTGCCTAAATGGTGATGAGATGGGTTGGATATGTTTTCCTTTCTTATGCATGTATTTTGATAATTTTCACTAAAGGAAATGATGTGCCTAAATCCTGCTAGAGGTAAAATTTTGAATTCCATTTCTGAGTGAAACTAAAGTTGAGTTTACCTAGGTGTTTTGTTGGCATGTTATCATTTGTAGTCTTTTATAATTTTAATTCTTTAATTTAATGATAATGAACTCTGGTTACCTATATCCCCCTCTTCCCAACTTTCAAAATTAATATATTTGTTTCCCTTGAAGGCTAAATTCGATTAATTTTCAGCAGACGTTGGCTAATGACGAGAACATCAAGTCCAAAGACTCAAAATACTTCATAATACAAAGAAAAATTAAGTTCGATAAAATTTGTGACAAAGTCTGAAATGGAACCTCTTCTATTCTTTGTCAATGCAGTTGAAGTGTGATAAAAAGTCGACAAATACATGCCAAATGCCATGGTGGTTAAAGTAAGCGGCAAACTGGATAGTGTAAATATAATGTTCTTCAAGTCTATAGGTAGAGTTAGGTGACCCAAATAATTGTTTTTTCATTTAAAATTTGTCTAAACATTGGGGGAGCAACAAAATTGTAGAATTTTTTTGGGAACCTAAACATTGCGTGGGGGTTGAAATTTTTTGGGAACTAAACATTGCGTGGGGGTTGAAACATTGGGGAACTAAACATTTGCCGAAGGTGCCCGCCCGATAATTTTTTTTTGGTAATTTGTTGTTCCACTCCGAAGGTGCTCGCTAAATTTTTTTTCACTAATTTGTTGTTCCGCGCCTAAGGCGCTCGCGCCGAATTTGTTGTTACACGCCTAAGGCGCCCGTGCCGCTTAATTTTCTTACGCTAATTTCTTATTCATTTAAATTTTGGCTGCGGAAATAAATTTTGGAGGAACAAAGATTTCGCGGGGGAAAATCTGAAATGAACCGTGCCCGCGGGCACGGGTTATGACTAGTATGTATATATATGACAATGCTTTTACTTTATCATATGCTGCTTCACACCGTGTCTCATTTTTTATGTTGATTATGTGAACATTGTGAAATTGTCTCTCTTTGTATGCTCTATTATATACATGATGTGATGTGAGACGTTTTCTCTTTTTTTGTAATGTTGATATGTGATTCTCGTTCCTTTAGTCAACAAAGATTTCTTGTGTTTATGAGTTTTTGGTATATATCAATGAGATGCACCTTGGTGATTTTTTTCCGATTATATTTTGGCATCACATTAGATATATATCCTATCTTTAGACTCTCATGGTTGTTTTAGTACATAATTAGCACTATTGTTGTTATTCTACTCCCACTTTTTGGATATTGCCATAGGGGGAGAGAAATAAATGTAGGGGTTTTGGCGGACTCTCAGAGCTCGGATCTGTATCCGTCCTAAGTCGGACGGACCACATGTGCATAAAAACGCAGCGGAAAAAACTAAGGCTAGCTAAACAATTTAGCTAGGCTCTGAGGGAGCCAGAACCTAGCCTGATCTATGCCAACTTGGGGTGAATCTGACCACCCCAAGAGGGATCTATTCTACAGCGACAAATTAAATCTACACTAAAAATTGCTTAACCACATACCCGGAATCTTGACCCTGAGGCGGGCAAGATGTACCGCACCGTCTTCTGATGCTCCTCGTAGCCGAACCGCCTTGACTCGATCCACCCAAGCCACCTTGCACCCTCGAACCGATCTGCCCGAGCCGACTTCCGCCTACAAGCCGATCACACGTGGTAGAAAGTTTCACTTGAATAGACCCGCGTCTTAGACGTCTGGATCCGAATCAAAACCGCTTCGTAGTCTTGCTAGGACTAGTCCGGAGAATAGGAAGAAGAGAGAGAGAGAGAGAGAGAGAGAATAGTTTAGTCGTAGATCGAGCTAGCTCAAATATCCGGAGCTACTCAACCGATGACTTGGTGCATTTTTCAACGAAGAGAGTGCACCCTTATTTATATAGGGAGTCGGCACTCCTACTTTCGTTGTGAGCAATGTGGGACTAAAACAAATCTAGGAGGAATGAATTTAGCTAATTAAGCTTTAATTGAAGTTTAGTAAGCATTTCATAAATGCCAACTTCAATGAATTAATTCTCCTTATCCATTAAACTTTAGGCACCAAACAAGCTATCAATTCGAAGGGCTTCGAATGGTGAACGCGTAGGAACCAACGACGACGAATTTCGACTTCGTTTAACCCCTCAAACAATTTCCCAAAGATGGACAAAAAATCAATTTTCGTAGCCGTCATTTGGGGTTTCAAAAAACCCTAAATCACTTAAGTTGCGGGTGCGCCCGCTAGGCTTAGCGGGCGTGCCCGCCCAAGGCAGGGAGGGCGTGCGCACGCCCGCCGTGCAGTGGGCGTGTGCCCGCTGCAAGCAGCGAGCACTGGCCCACTGTGCAACGGGCGTTCGCCCGTTGCAGCCAGCGGGCCGCGCCCGTTTGCCCTTGCGGATGGGCTTTTTAGCCCAGTGGGTCTAACCCACTTTGCCTTGGACTGTTATGGCGTTTCTGGGCTCGTTTGAGCTCCGATTTGGACGTGGTTTGAACCTGTGTTTAGACCGGGACGATCCCATCATCCAGGTAACCCTTTCTAATGTATTTGTTCCTACAAATATTGTCGTAAACAATTTACGACACGTTTAATCTTTGTTTGCATCAAATGCAACATTGTCCCTATTGCATTTACGACTTATTTTCTCAACTAGCTTTGTGAATATCAACTATTCAATATCATCAAATGAATCTCTCTCTGAATTAATCTTCCTATTACTAAGACACGAACGCTACTCGGTGTGAGACCCTACAGCCTGACCTTACTACAGGTTGGGGCTCGAAACCCCTAGACGACGGTCACCACGAGCAGTAGTTGTCGTCCATGTTTCAGAATCATCATAACGTGATCGACCCATTGACAAAAGCATCGTTGGGTTTACTTTGGCTGTGTCAGTGATGAATGCCGTTAGCTATAGTCCCTTTGTCAAGACTGTGTCCCTGTTGGCCTAGGGTATATGTTACTGTCAACCCTATTAGACTACATTGGTCAGTATACGGCGGTCTCAGTTGTAATTATGTTGTACTTGTTACAACGTACCCCGGCCGAGGATTAACACAAAGACCGTACTGAGCCTGTGACACTAACTTCCCTTTAACAGAAGAGACGAATCTCATCTTAGTCATTTACTCGCCTCGAGAGCTTCAGGTGCAACCCAACCTAAGATCTTTCAGTAGGCCTAGCCTCGAAGCTAGATCATAGGTCTAAGCTACACGGTTCACTCACAGGTTCGTAAAAATGACTTCAGGTCATAAGGACCAGCTTACCTATCATCACCCTAAAGTTATTATAGACAGTTTAGTTATAGTTAACCATATAATAACTATAAGTTGGTCGTTCAGTGAACTCATTCTCCAATGAGCACCTGTGTCTCGTCTCCGACTTCACCAAGTCGAATGACTATGAGATCATCATTACCCTACGGTAAGACTAAGACACAATGGTCTATCCGATGTGTTGATATCCAGTTCTCAACACATCTATGACCATGAACCGTTTAAGACTTACGTTTCTATTCGGTCGCTTACTACTCATAATCGAGATCTTATCTGGATACGTAAGGACCTAACTATAAGTTTATGGACATTATCTATGTATATAATAGAATCCATTTCATACTTAGAATAATGGACACCATATGTTATATGAACAAGACGTACACTTAGGATAAATCGCCTTATGGGCATATATCATCCTGCATCTCCCACTTACACTTAAGCTATTTATCTCGGTATCTCATACCGTTATAGCATATCAGTCACTTTGACATTTATATCACAAACCTAAGAGTGGATTTACTAACGAGTATCTATAATGCATTTTAATGGATTATTAATTAATACATCTCTTGATCACACATGGTTGATCCTTTGAAAAATGATTTGGATCAATTTTTCCTTTCTTTGTATTGCTAACAATTAGCTTATACAATCTAGATGTAGGGTCTAACATTTCTATAAGTTAGTCTCAGCTCATTCTAATTTACTTGTGTCAACATGTCAAGTCATGCTGACACCCTAAGTCTCTATATATTCGATTAAATTAAAACCATTTTGATTCAATGTTCTATATAGATGATTCAAATAAGTTGGAAATCCTTTTTACTTAGTCCGAGAAACCGGAACTAAGTATACGAGCTAGCTCCAACTGACTTTAAGAATTACCTGGTTAAGTACTTCAATTATATACCTAAATCATATTTAGATTTTATATATAAAGACATAACTATTTGATATGTGCTTTAGATGGAATGTACTAGTGTTAGGTTGGGTTTGACGAATGAGTCAAATCAAGATCGGTTTAAGGAATCTTGACATTGACTCACTCAATCAAACGTCCTACACTGTACATTTCCCTTAACTACATTTAATATTAACTCTTTAAGAATCAAATGTAGTATATTAAGTATTAATCTTAATATGCGTATAATTGTGATTACACACAATTTATACGTTTCTGGAACCTATACTTAACTATCGATTGACTATAACATTAAGCCAGCTCCAAACCAAAATTTTCTGAAGCTCTGCATCATAGTGCGAGAATTTTTGCAGCCAACTCAGAAAGCCACAATCATAGAAATTTAAGCCAATCTCAATCAAATCTCAATTTCAACAGAAAGCACAATTTTCGAGACATTTATCAAAAACAACGGATTCATAAAGATGAACCATAATATGTTTATCAAATAAACTTTGAGTATTGGACACTCAATCATTGTTTTAACTTTAAGGAATGATACATTTTATTCAACTAAAATGAGTATCAGCTCCTTCTTCATGTCTCTCGAAGTCTTCGCACAGCCCTAGCAGTAACGATTGCTCAGATGCCAACCGTCCTCCGAACATCTTCCAATGTTTGCTTCATTTCAGCCACCTGTATACATTACACAGATGTCTTAGTATCTCATACTATGTGATTGGAAATAATTATGCTTCATTGAATTTAATTTGTTGTACCGGAGGTAGAGGCATCAGTATGCCCCTTCTTCTTTTCTGCAAGATAAATCTTGCAGTTCCTCTTCCAATGGCCAATCTTATGGCAATGAAAACACTCAGATTTTGACGGGACCCCTTTGGTCTTTTTCTTCCCTTTCTTCGCCTTGACAGGTTGCAGGACCTGCCTCTTCTTACCCTTGCCTTTCGGCTGGTCTGAAGAAGCAGAGCCAACAACCAATGCAGTCGGTTTCTTCTCAATCTCCTCAAAGTGCCTAAGCATATTGAGGAGACCAGGAAGATCCATTTCAATACTGTTCATTATGAAACTAGTAATGAAAGGCTTGAAGGCCGGGGTTAAAGACTTAAGGATAATGTCCACGGACATCTCATTGTCCAGGACAAAACCCAACTTGGCGGCGTCCTCTACGTACCCGATCATCTTGATGACATGATCTTGTACGGGCCCTGCCTCCATTTTTGTGCCCCAGAGATTGCTTGTGGCTTCAACCTTGGCAGCTCGAGACCGCTTGCCGTATAAATCTTGTGCATTCAAAAGCATACTTTGAACATCCAAATGTTCATGCTTCCTCTGCAGTTCGTTATTCATCGAAGCCAGAGTAAGGCACCTGGCCTTCTCTGCATCTCTCTGTTATAGTTTATAGGCTTCTTTTTCCTCGAAGGTCGAATAGTCATCGGGCTTCTCCGGAGCATCCTCGAACAGCACATATCTAATCCCGGCTAGAGAAAGGACTAACTTAATGTTCCTAAGCCAATCTTTATAGTTCGTTCCATCGAGCACGTTCTTCTCTACCATATATCTAAGACCCGAATCCATTCTGCAATTTTGTAGATACTTTAGTCAGTATATGTTCGCTGTATAGTTCCAATGGTTTTTAATAAAACTATATTCTCCCACTAAATTTATTAAAGCCATAATAATAAACAGTTTATTACAAAATAACATTTGTGAGAGAGGGATCTGACTACCCTGAGGCTGACAATCTTGAGTGTGTCTCAACAAGTTTTCTGACTCTGCAGTCGGTAGACGAACTCGTCGTCAATCATATTAAATATGATTCCATATCGTTATTACCCCTAGCCATTTGTGACCATGAGTGTGCTCATCCGGATCACAATGGCTAGCCTAGTCGGACCTTTGTTTTCGTGTCTAGCCTAACTTGCCCCGTCGCTCGGTGTATGCATGACACGTCGGTTTGGGTCAGGACTTAGACTACATCTTTGGTTAGACTTACTGTCACGCCCCGCTTCCCTAAAATGGAGGCGAGACGTGAGAAGGTCCGCACAGACGTGGAGCTGTGAAGCTACACGCCTAATAAGCGTCAATAAAACATAAGCAGGTCCCTGTAACCACGACAGAACAAGATAATAACGCAAGGAGATACGGAAATAAAATCCCAAATCTCAGCAATGTCCAAACAAAACAATTAAGTTCAATATCCAGAAAAGCCACCAGGCTAAAGGAAAGAGTCTAGAGGCCCAGAACAAGGCCAACAAACGACAACATAAACAAAGTATAGGTGCTGCGCACCAACAACTACAGCAGTCTAAAACAAAAGGGAAAGCTCAACGAAGACACTAAGACTGGTCCCCGGTGTCCACGTACTCCTCGATGAACGCGGGTTCTGACTCAGCGTCAGCAAACACCACGTCCTCAGCAGCACCCTCAGGCTCAGGATCTAACATGTGTCACCCAAAAGAGTAGAGGGGCACATGTCAGCAAGTCGAAAAGACTTGGGCAAGGAAACTGAAAGAAAGGTAAACTAGCATCCTAGCAGTTATAGTATGCATGACATGGCAGTTATGGTAAGAGTGCACAAGTAAGACATGGTGTAACAATAAGTGCAAGAGAACAATTATCATGGCATGACAGGAGTAGCCAAGCTACTAACATTCTCAATCTTTTCACTAGTCACGTTTTCAAGTTATTTGTAGATGTTTACGCCTTACAGCTGAACTGTTGGACATTCACACTGATTGGCCGCTTAACACTACCCCAGAACCCAGAGTTTACGCCTTACAACTGAAGTTGCTGATCGGGCAGACTCCCAGTTGATTGGCCGCTTAACCCTTACCCCTCCCAGACGTAAACACGCCAGGGTCCCTGCACACGATGCTCAGTAAATGAGCCAGGGTTGCCCCGCACAAGAGCTTGTTGTTAGGTCCACAATTTGGCGTAGGGTTGTGCCCACTAAAAGCATGTTCCTAGCCTCAATCAATTCACTAGGTGTAGCGGAGCTACGCAATCACGGGGACATTTAAAGAATGCAATGACATGACAATTAATTCGGGTACCGTTAATTGAAATTAAACATGACATGGTAGTTTCATGCGACATGATAAATGACGGATCTAGCTTCGTTGTCAAGCTAGATCCTGAAATTGCGCCTAGGCGAGTATCATTTCGTCGCCTAGTCTCTTTTACACCTACAACAAGCAAATGGCCTAAGACATGGCCTAAAACCCTAAGAGGCAAGTTTCACTTGCCTAGCACCGAGGATGACGATCACAAAGGTTCACCTCACAAACGCTAATCTACGGGGAAAGTCGCTGTTATGGAGAAACAACCATCAAAACAACATCCATTTATATTAGAGTTTCATAATACCAAATGTGGGCGATGAAAACATTAAGGTTCGAACACTACCGTAGGAAGCGGGAGATCGATGCCGAGCAAGCATGGCAATGGAAGAAACGATCCGGGGATCTAGGGTTCAGATCTGGAAATGGGGAGAAAATCTGGAGAAATGGGGTTTTGAGGGGTTTTTTGGGGGTTTTCCGGCGGCCTAGAGGAGGTGGCCGGCCCTAATGGAGGATGAGAGGGGCTCTTGATGAAGGAGAAAGGCTAGGGGAAGAGGGATGATGATTTGGGGAAGAAGGAGGCTCAGGAGAAATGAATGAAGAAAGAAAAACATTTGGGGGGTTTAAATAGGCACAAGCCGGCGGCTGGGCAAACCCTAGGTTTATGACAGCGATTAGTCGGTCAACGAAGGTTGGCTGACCGACTAATTTGAGAACTAGTCGGTCGGTCGGCTAACTGTGACCGACTAAATCCAAACAGTAACTCAGGTCGTCAAAACGGTCAATGAATTAGTCGGTTGAAGAACAATGGTTGTCCGACTAGTTTGCAATCTAGTCGGTCGGTGGTTGTTGTTGGACCGACTAACGATAAATAGTAACTTAGGTGAAATTAATCAAAGGAACTAGTCGGTCTGAGAGCAAGTTCTGACCGACTAGTTTCACATCTAGTCGGTCGGTGGTTGTTCTTAGACCGACTAAAAGTAAACAGTAACTACTGTACAGTAGATTTAAAGAACTAGTCGGTCTGAGAAGAGTTCCTGACTGACTAGATCAATCTAGTCAGTTGGTCTTCCTTCTTGAACCAACTAAAGTGCACTAAAAGCGCCGAATCGAAGCGCGAAGCTTCGGGAAGATTTCTACGGCTTCTAGGATCAACCTATCTCTAAGATATGAGTGATATGAAGCTCGTCACGAGTGACTTACTCCAAAACTCAACGATCTAAGGAAGAAGCTAGAAAATCTTAACGAAACGAACGAAAACGAAAGCTACGGTGACGGAAAACCACGTATAAGGAGAAAATCCACCAAAACATATAATATAATATAGATAATCCAAATACATGAAAACCAGTCGTTACATCCTCCCCAACTTAAGAAAAATTCCGTCCTCGGAATTTCCCAACACTCACGTGTCCGGGAACAAAAGTGGGAAACGCTCTCGCATCTCATCCTCATTCTCCCAAGTAGACTCTCCTGGCGAGCCGTGTCGCCACATCACCCTCACAAGATTGACAACCTTGTTCCGGAGGGACTTCTGACGCATGTCCAGAATCTGCATTGGCTGCGGGTCATACGTCATATCATGGCGAATGGTAATCTCCGAGAAATCCACAGCATGAGATGGATCGTTAATATAACGACGAAGCTGCGACACATGAAAAACATTGTGAACTCCCTCCAAAGACGGTGGCAAGGCTAAGCGGTAGGCTACCTCGCCAACCCTCTCCAGAATGTCAAACGGTCCAATGTATCGCGAGCTCAACTTTCCTTGCTTCCCAAAGCGAATCACACCACGATTCGGGGAAATCTTCAAGAACACATGGTCGCCCGGCTGAAACTCCAAAGGATGGCATTTAGCATCCGCCTAATGCTTAAAACGGTCCTGAGCAATCCTTAACCTCTCCCGAATGTTCCTGACAACATCCACGGCCTCCACAATCATCTCAGGTCCCAACAGCTCCCGATCACCAACGTCATCCCAACTCAATGGCGATCGACATTTCCTCCCATAAAGCGCGGCGAAAGGTGCCATGCCAATACTCGCCTGGAAGCTGTTGTTGTAGGAAAACTCTACCAGATGTAGATGGTCCTCCCACGAACCCTTGAAATCCAACATGCATGCCCTCAGCATGTCTTCCAAGATCTGAATCGTCCTCTCGGACTGGCCATCCGTCTGCGGATGGTACGCCGTGCTGAAACTCAGACGCGTACCCAAACTCTTCTGCAAACTCTGCCAGAACTGAGATGTGAACCTCGTGTCTCTGTCCGACACGATACTCACAGGGACTCCGTGAAGTCGTACGATCTCATGCACGATTCACGTTACATCACCATCCATACTAAGAAAGAAAATAAAAACGGAGAGTAAAAGAATTTACCTCCATATATCTCCTCGCTAGCGTCTCAGTAGTCTGTCCTACTCGGAACGGAATAAAGTGCGCGGATTTGGTCAATCGGTCTACAATCACCCAAATCGCGTCATTCTGCTTCGAACTCCGAGGTAGTCCAGTCACAAAATCCATAGTGATGTGTTTCCACATCCACTCCGGAATCGGAAGCGGTTGTAGCAACCCGGCCGTACGCTGATGCTCCGCTTTAACCTGTTGGCAAACCAAGCACTTGGCTACACTCCGAGCCACGCTCCTCTTCATACCATGCCACCAATAGTTCAGACGAAGATCCTTGTACATCTTGGTGCCACCAGGATGCACAGAATACGACGAACTGTGTGCCTCAACCAACAGCTCCTCTCTGATATTCCCAACTGGCACACACAACCTAGCTCCAAACCTCAGTAAGCCATCCTCATGAATCAAAAAGTCAGTCCGCAGATCGGCTTCCACCTGCTCCCGAATCTTAACCAGCTTCGGATCCCCAGCCTGGCCAGCCTTGATCCGATCCACGATCGTCGACTGTATCTGCATACACATCAACGAAGAAGATTCTCCAGGAAGAACGATCTCAATACCAGACTCGCAAAAATCCTGCTGCAATCTCTACCGCGAGGTCAACAAAATCACCGCTGGAAGCCTACTCAGCGCATCAGGAACCACATTCACCTTGCCAGGGTGGTATTGCAAATCAATCTCATAATCTGCCATGAGCTCCAACCATCGACGCTGTCGCATGTTGAGCTCCTTCTGAGTAAAAATATACTTCAAGCTTTTGTGATCGGTGAAGATCTTCACTTTCTCACTCAGCAGGAAGTGCCTCCAAATCTTGAGCGCAAACACGACATCGGCCAACTCCAAGTCATGCGTCAGGTAATTCTTCTCATGAGTCTTGAGCTGACGCAAAGTATACGCCACAACATGCCCGTGCTGATGCAACACACAACCGAGACCCTTGCCAGAAGCATCGCAAAAGATCTCGAAACCTCCACTGCGATCAGGCACAACAAGAATAGGGGCAGTCGTCAATCTCTCCCTCAGAACATCAAAGGCATTCTCACAATCACCCGACCAAACAAAAGGCACATCCTTCCTGATCACTCCTTATTTTACACTTTTTTACCGCATGTTTGCATGCCATTTAGATCGCCCAAATCATGTTTTTCACGATATATCGACGATATTGCGATGCTTTTCACGATTTGTTGTTTTTGTCGCATTTCAGGTGATTTGGCGCGATTTGGAGTGATCTCGAGATGCGCTTACTCCAGAGGGTCACCGACGACCTCCCCGAGGGGTATTTTGCTGTTGGAGAGGAGCGGAAGAAGAACGGACGTCGCAGGAGCGACGAGGAGGCCAAAACAAGCAATCTGGGCATTTTTTGTGTCCCACTCGGTCGAGTGAAGGAGTCACTCGGCCGACCAGCGAGACACCGCTCGGCCGACCAGATCAGACACGATTCATACGTGCACTCGGCCGAGCGACGGAGACCACATCGGCCGAGTGACGAGACCCCGTCCGCCCGAGTGGCGCCCAGACGAAGCCATTCAAAAATCGCCAAGTTACTGTTTTTCGGCTGCCTGAGCTTCAGAAGACCAACTCGGCCGAGTGGATAATCCCGACCGCCCGAGTACCATGAAGCCATCGGCCGAGTGACGACAACTCACTCGGCCGAGCAGCCCCCGAAGTGAAGACCCCTGAAGATCGAGACTTACTGGAAATTTACAGGGTTTTCACTCGGCCGAGCGACTTTTGTCACTCGGCCGAGTGCGACGCGCTGCCTGTAGTGAAAATTGCGGAAAACAGGCTGCGCAGGGGTATTTTGGTTACAGTTTTTGGACGATTTTGGGGGGTATTTAACCCCTGTTTTTACCCTAATTTTAGGAGCTTTTCTCTTAGACTTTTTGTAGCTTTTTAGATTAGTTTTTTTAGTTCTATTCTTGTGATTGGAGAGGAGACAAAATTGGATTTTTGTTGGATTAATTGAATAACTACATTGGTTTGTGTTTTCTCTTCTCTAAAAATTCTATTTTTATTGCATATCTCAATATTGTGATGAATTCTATTGCTTATTTCATTGATTATTTTTGTGATCTTGCTATGAATTGTGAGTAGTCGCCACGTCTTGGGGCGTGGGGATGAATCCTACAAGCCCTATTTCATGATCGTGATGAATTGGTAGGAATTTTGCTAGAATTTCTATTAGGGATTAGATTGGGATCAATTTACTACGGATGGCTAGGAATTCACATCGATTGGGATTTGCAAGAGATTGGATCCCAATTCGATAGGAAACCCTAGAAATCCGAATTGGGTTGGAATCGAATTTCCGTAGTATCGGTTTGTAAGAGATTGGACCGATACTAGGGTTTCCGGTTCCAATTCCGCGCCAATACCCGTTTGCAAGAGATTGGACGGGTAGGAACTATCCCAATCTAGGTCGTGGGCCGAGTTTGCAAGAGTTTGGGCTCGGTGCGCGATTGAACGATGATGTTGATCCTAATGCTAGCTTCCCTAGGCTAGGGTTTGCAAGAGATTGGGCCCGAACCTAGGATAGCTATAGGCCGGCGACAGCGCGAGAGCGTGAGCTTGGTTCTACATTCAGTTGCAACTAGTTCATCCAACATCTTATTCTAGCAATTTTGATGCCGATGAACCACTTTTACGAAATATGGTGAGTAGCGGGAATTCCCCATTCCCTAGACGTTCTTTATTTGATTTGATATTTCCGTACTTTGTCTGACGATTGTGACAGGATCGCCAAAGGCAAATTTCTCTCTTCTTAAATAGCCAGGTTGATTGGAACAAGCACGGTCATTCGTCCTCCATGTGTTCGATAACCCGCTCGCTGCTACACCGTGCACTTGCGGTAAAACTACAACTGTTCTTTGGGGTTACGTCCCGGAGCGACCAAGTTTTTGGCGCCGTTGCCAGGGAGGCGATTGCGTTTGATCTTACCACCCCAGCTATTTCTTTATTATTATTATTATTATTATTATTTCCATTTCTTTATTTTTACCTAACCCTTCCACGGTGCTAATCATTTCTTTGAAACTCTGTTTTCCCTGTGCATGTACACGAGATCTACGGCGGACCCTGAAGCTATATTATTTGATCCCGAGATCGAACGTACCGCGCGGAGACTTAGAGCGGAAAGGAGACAAAATCCGGAAGGGAGGTTTATGACCAACCCGGAAACTGCGGACCAATTAGCGGCCAGGATGGCGAGGATAATTTCTATTCGAGATAGGCTTCGGCCTAAGACCTCTTCTACGACCTCATCCATTGCCATGCCGGAGTTGGCGGCTGACAAGAACTTCGAGCTAAAGACTGGACTAGTGGTTCTGATGCAGCAGGATCCATTTCATGGGAATGCCCATGAAAATCTTCACTACCACATCCAATTATTCTTGTCGAAGTGCGCCACATTCCAAATGCCGGGGGTCTCCATTGATGCTATCAGACTGCGTCTCTTCCCCTTCACGCTAAAGGACAAGGCACTCTATTGGTTGAGGACGCAGGCTGAGGGAGTCTTCACCTCTTGGGACGAGTTGGCGAGTGCATTCATTGACAAGTTCTATCCGCCATCTAAGACGGTGAAGATCCGGAGCGCTCTCATGTCCTTCAAGCAAGGACCCCAAGAGACGCTCTATGAGGCTTGGGAGCGTTTTAAAGATCTGCAGCACCAATGCCCGCACCATAGCATAGAAGATTGGGAGCTAGTTCATAGCTTCTACAACGGTCTCCAACCGGGGACCAAACAAATTATTGATGCCGCGGCGAATGGTGCTATCTTGTCAAAGACTCCCGAGGAAGCTACGGCCCTAATCGAGGAGATGGCCTCAAACAACCAACAATGGGGCGATGAGCGAGGACACTCCACGTCCTCCTTGAAGCCAACTAGTATCTATGAGGCGAAGGCCGTAGCGGAGCTTACAAGCAAGTTTGATTCTCTCCACAAGGTAGTGGAGAGACTGGAGAAGTTTATCACGGAGCCCCAAGGAACCCCTTCCACCTCCGCTCCAACGAACCAAATGTGTGATTGGCAAGACCAATCTCAAGCCATGTATGTGGGAGGAGAGCAAGGAGAAGGATCCTTGGAGCAAGTACAATATGTCGCGGGGAACCAAGGATATTGGGCCAATCCGGCCACAAGAAATCATCCCGGATTCTCTTACGCCAACAATGAAGGAGCTTTGAACCCGCCACAACAACCACCTCAACAAGCTCGACCACCACCACCCCAACAACAACACTATCCGCCGAGAGGGCCTCTACAACAAAATTTCCAACCGAAGCAACAAGTTCCACCATATAGGCCGCCCGGATACAATCAAGGGTGGAGGAATCAAAATCAAAACCCTCCACAAGCTCAACAACGATCCGACTTCGAAGCTAGAGTGGAGGCGTTTATGGTCGAGCAAAATAAGGTCAATGCTACCTTGAAGGCGGCGCAAGACTCCCTTAATACCGTTGTGGCTCAAATATCGGAGCAATTGGCATTGCTCAATCGGAACACTCAACGATTGCCGGCGCAACCCGAGCAAAACCCACGGGGCAACACCGGCCACATCAATGCTGTAGTTGCCGTTACTACTAGAGGCGGGAAGGATACCACCCCCGCCATGATTCCTACCGAGGAGCCCGTGGAGGAAAGTTTGGAGCCAATTGAGCCGGTAGTTGAAGTTGATAAGGAGAAAGAGACACAAGAAAAGGAGAAATCTAGAGCGGAGCAATTGATTGAGGAAAGGCGCTTCATGCCACCGGTCCCATTTCCCCAAAGGCTCGCTAGAGCGAAAATGGAGAAAAGGCTAGCAAAGTTTCTCGAGTATCTGAGAGGAGTTAGCCTCAACATTCCCTTCCTCGACGCCATTGTGGAGATCCCCACATATGCTAAATTCTTAAAGGACTTGATTTCGGGGAGAAAGAGGAAGGAGAAGATTATGCTAGCCGAGGAGGGCTCTTGGTTCACCAAGAGAGAGAAGGAGCCGGCCAAATTTAAAGACCCGGGGAGTTTTCGGATTCCTTGCACCTTGGGCGGCGTCCCTCTTCAAAAGGCGTTGGTAGATCTAGGGGCTAGTGTGAGCCTCATGCCTCTCTCCATGTTCTTAAGGCTAAACACCGGGACGAAGTTGAAACCTACTGAAATGCGGATACAATTGGCCGATGGGCGAATAGCAAGGCCGGTAGGGATCGCCGAAGACATCCCGCTACAAGTCCCGGGGGGAATATGCTTGCCATGTGACTTCGTGATCATGGACGTTAAGGAGGAGGGAGATACTTCATTGATACTTGGACGCCCGTTCCTCGCCACCGCCGGAGTCATTGTCGACGTGCGCGAAGGTACCCTAACTTTAAATGTCGGCAACATCGAGGTGGAGCTTCACATTCCTAAGGCTATGAAACACATGCCTTACCACGAGGAACTTGACTACATGTACCTCCTTGATGAGGTGATAGAGGAGGCGACCCCCCACTCGATTGGCACTCTTTTCGATGAGGATTTCGAGGAAGGCCTGGATTTAGGCCAAGATGAGAAGATAGATGATTCCCCCGACCTCTCCGCTGAAAATGATGAAGGCGACGCTGATGTCGCAAGGATTCGAGAGCTCTGCAAGCTCTCGAAACAAATGTCTCCAAAGAAAGCTCCGCCGATACGGAAATCGGCGTCACCGGTGAAGCCGTTGACCGGAGCAAACGCTAGCTTGGGGGAGCCTCCCCCCAACACTATTCGAGACAGGAGACCACCGAGGGAGAACACGCCGTCGCAACTTCCGAATCCAAGCGTTCTCCCCGGAAAATTTGATGGGTGCATCTCATATGCACTAAACATCCCGCATTAATTGAAAATCATAGGGGGTCGAGCTCACGACCTTAAACAAGAGCTTGTCGGGAGGCAACCCGACGGTTATTGCTTAATTTTTACTTTTTCTTTATTTTTGTTTTAGAAATTTTTAGTGTTTTGAGTCGTTCGACCAAAAATTTTGTGATAACGGGTCCTATTTTTCTTGACAGGAGAGTAGATAGGTAAATCCATCATGAGGAGGATGAACGAGACGACGAGGAGCGCCCCAGGAAGACGCTCGATGCTTAGGAGTAAGATGACATCGACTGGAGGAAGAAAGACGGAGTTTAGAGCCCAAACGAAGACAAACAGCAGAACACAAGGCTCACTCGGCCGAGTATACTAGTCACTCGGCCGAGTACACAAGTTCGTCTGGCCGAGCCGCTCACGAACGAGGGAAGTCTGCTGTACCCAACTCTCTGTTTATTTTCCTGATTTCAGTATAACTGCTACTCGGCTGAGTATACATTTTCACTCGGCCGAGTAAAACGGATACGCTCCTAGGGCGAGTCTTGTCGAGTAGCTTGAGCCACTCGGCCGAATGGACTTACTCCACTCGGCCGAGGCTGGCAAAGCCACTCGGCCGAAGCGTAAGCGAGGAGGATATTTCATTTAATCCCACTCGGCCGAGTGACCTAGTCACTCGGCCGAGTCGTAACTTTTATTATATAAGGGGCCGAGGGGGGGGCACGTTTTTCAAAACGCAAAAATCCCAAACGCCCGACCCCTCGCATTCCCCTCGCCCGTTCCCCTCGCTCGCGCCCCCACTCGCCCGACCGACCGTCGCCGCGCCGCCGCTCGGCCAGCCACCGCAGGCCGAGCACCCGCCGCGCCTCGCCCGAGTCGCCGCCGGTGGCCGCCGCTCCGACCACCTCCGGTATCGCCAATTTCGCCTTTTTCTGCTCTTTTTGTGTATTTTTCGAGGATCCATGTGTTAAACGACCCCCACACCCTAATCAATTTCTATATCTATCTATTATACCCCTAATGCTCCATACGTTTTGAATATTACCCGTTGATATCTCCATTTCATGCGCAGGTTGTTTTTGGGAGCTTAGGGGAGCCCAGGGGAGCTTCTACGGACTAATTTGGGCTTCGCGGAGGCGCTGTCTTCGCACTCTTCCATTACTTAGCACTCGCGGCGTGTCGGGGTACACTCTTTCCTTTATTTTGCACACGCCGCACTTTTTACACTTTTTCGGCTCGCGCTCGGGGCCGATATGCCGCCCCGGACACGACCGCGGTCGAAGAGAGCTTCCGCCAAGCGGAAGCGGTCGGATGACGCCGGCCCCTCCCATGAGTTGGAGGACTCTCCTCCGCCTTCTCCCACACACCCCATCCACCCCGCACAGCCTGCAGCGCCCACACAGCCCGCACAGCCCGCACAGCCACTCCCTGCCGCTCCACAGCCACCACCTTCGGCTCCACTGATCGGGCCGCTCGGGATTACGTTCCGAGACGACGCACACCGCGCCGTCTTCGAGCGTATCTCCCAGCGCTCGATCGTACCCTCCAGGTTTGCACACCTTGCCGACCTAGGACGCCTGGGGGTACTAGAGGGGATGCTCACGTTGTACGACAACGTGGGCTGGCGAGATTTCTTTCAGGTGTCGGCGGACACGTTTACCCGCCCGACACTTGAGATTCTTAGTTCGATCGCCCGGACCGACGAGGGATGTTCGTTTCGGTTCATGGACCGGGAGTGCCAGGTCACTCTCGATATGATGAGAGCATTTTTCTCGTGGCCCGCTGTCCCCGGAGCCGATCGCGGTTACGGCCCCACCCATATCCCCCCACCTTCCTTCGACGCCGGTGCCTTCTGGGCCCGTATTACGGGTCTTCACGCTGCCTTTGACCCTAGTAGGGCCAAGGCCTTGGCCATTGTCCATCCCTGCCTCCGTATTGCTCAGCGCCTTATGGCGACTACCTTTTTGGCCAGATATGAGCCGGGCACGATGTCTACGCCAGAGCTCTACATGCTCTACACGATGACACGGCCCAGAGCTCTATCTAGGGATGGCGATGAGCTTGTCCCCGCCGTCGTGATTGATGTCGCGGCTTGGTTTTTGGACCGCATCATTGTATCGGTGGGCGCTCGCTCACCGATATGCTGCGGCGGCCTGATCACCTTGCTTGCCCTTATGACCGGCGAGGACTTCCCTGACGACATGCGACGAGTACCGGGCCCCACTTCTTTGTCGATCGATGTTATGGCCCGGATGAAGATGCTTCGTCCGCACGGTGAGCGTCACTGGGTCTGGTTGCACGGCCCTTACGGTGCCGATTACATGATTTTTCCGAGCCCAGCTCGGACTCAGATTGCACCAGCCCACGTGGAGTGGCTCCCTGCGATGGATGTTCTCATCCCCGCTGCTTACGTGCTTGAGGCCGAGGAGGCCGAGCAGGCCCACGCTGCCCACGCTGCCCCCGCAGACCCTGTTGCACCTGCCGAGCCTGTTGTCCCTGTTGACCCCGTGGCCCCTCAGCCTATACCTGATGTTTCCGCTGCTCCTGACACCTCTGTCCCCACCTCTGTCGATGTCGGGAGCACCTTAGCTGAGCCCACCTCCACTGCTTCCGAGGCTGTCACCACCACCACTGGCCCTCTGTCTGCTGAGCCTGTTTCTTCTGCCCCACCCGAGCGCCCGCCGACCGTAGTTGAGTGCGGAGAGCCCTCTGTTTCCACTGCTACTGTATTTTCCGAGAGTGTCGTGGCGTCTGTCCACACTTCTGTGCCACTGACCTCTCCGGCCGCCTCGCTGCCTCTTTTGTATTCTTCTTTCACTGCTGCTGCCTCCACTTCTCACCAGCCGGTGCCCCGGCCTCATGATCGCTCCGGGACGTACACCCAAAGAACGGTTGTAGTTTTACCGCAAGCGCACGGTATAGCAGCGAGCGGGTATCGAACACAGGGAGGACGAATGACCGTGCTTGCTCCTAATCAACCTGGCTATTTAAGAATAGAGAGAATTGCCTTGGGCGATCCTGTCACAATCGTCAGACAAATGTGCGAAATATCAAATCAAATAAAGAACGTCTAGGGAATGGGGAATTCCCGCTACTCACCGTATTTCATAAATGTGGTTCGTCGGTATCAAAATTGCTAGAATGAGAATTTGGATGAACTAGTTGCAACTAAATGTGGAACCAAGCTCACGCTCTCGCGCTGTTGTCGGTCTATAGCTATCCTAGGGTCGGGTCCAATCTCTTGCAAACCCTAGCCTAGGAAAGCTAGCATTAGGATCAACATCATCGTCCAATTGCGCACCGAGCCCAATCTCTTGCAAACTCGGTCCACAATCTAAATTAGGATAGTTCCTACCCGTCCAATCTCTTGCAAACGGGTATCGGCACGGAATTGCAACCGGAGATCCTAGTATCGGTCCAATCTCTTGCAAACCGATACTTCGAAAATCCGACTCCAACCCAATTCGGATTTCTAGGGCTTCCTATCAAATTGGGATCCAATCTCTTGCAAATCCCAATTGATATGAATACCTAGCTATCCGTAGTAATTCGATCCCAATCTAATCCCTAATAACAATCCTAGCTCAATTTCTACCAATTCATCACAATTATAAAATAGGGCTTGTAGGGTTCATCCCCACGCCCCAAGACGTGGAGACTACTCACAAATCATAGCAATAGCACAAAAATAATCAATGAAATAGGCAATGGAATTCATCACAACAATGATATAAACAATAAAAATAGAGTTTTTGGGGAAGAGAGATGCAAACCAATGTAGCTCTTCAATTAATCCAACAAAAATCCAAGTTTTTCCTCTTCTCCAATCACAAATAATAAAGCTAAAAAGTAATCTCAAAAAGCTGCAAAAAATCTAAGAGATGGCTCTCAAAACTAGGGTAAAAACAGGGCTTAAATAGCCCCAAAAATCGTCCAAAAATCCTGACCAAAACGCCCCTGCACAGCCTGTTTTCCGCAAATTTCGCTACAGGCAGCGCATCGCACTCGGCCGAGTGACAAAAGTCGCTCGGCCGAGTGAAAACCCTGTAATTTTCCAGTAAGTCGGGGCTTTCAGGGGTCTTCAGTTCGGAGGCGGCTCGGCCGAGTGAGTTGTCGTCACTCGGCCGATGGCTTCACTGCACTCGGGCGGACGTGGTTTGCCACTCGGCCGAGTGGGTCTTCTGAAGCTCAGGTGGCCGAAAAACAGAAACTTCGATATTTTGGAGGGGCTTCGTCTGGGCGCCACTCGGGCGGACGTGGTATCGTCACTCGGCCGATGTGGACTCCGACGCTCGGTCGAGTACACATGGAAATCGTGTCTGAACGGGTCGGCCGAGCAGTGTCTCGCTGGTCGGCCTAGTGGCTCCTCCACTCGGCCGAGTGGGACACAAAAGATGCCCAATCTGATTGTTTTGGCCTCCTCGTCGCTCCTGCGACGTCCATTCTTCTTCCGCTCCTCTCCAACAGCAAAATATCCCTCGGGGAGGTCGTCGGTGGCCGTCTAGAGTAAGCGCGTCTCGAGATCACTCCAAATCGCGCCAAATCACCTGAAATGCGACAAAAACAACAAATCGTGAAAAGCATCACAATATCGTCGATATATCGTGAAAAACATGATTTGGGCGATCTAAATGGCATGCAAATACACGGAAAAAAGGTGTAAAATGAGGAGTGATCAAAATCCCCCAAGCTTGCCTCTTACTCGTCCTCGAGGAAGATAAGTAAAAGGCGAACCCGGTGGATTCGGAAAACGAAAACGGCGAAAAACGAAAAAAATGAAAAACGAAGAAGAATGAAAACCAAATGAAAATAAAGATGAAAGAAAGAAGCGAAGAGGTAGGATGCTAGATCATTTTCTCAGGACGTGGGTTTCACTTACTCTTATAGCATGCACCGAATGAGATATACATGTCAAAGAATCTTATTTTGATATCATAGTATAATAGTGCAAATAGAAATAGAAAACCCACGAACAACGATATAATCATGAAGACCGGAATGGTTTTAAAATTAACATTGCCTGAATCATTTAAAGCGGTATACAAATCACAGATCACACACTTTTCAATTGAACGCTTTCTATCTGGAGTATAAGAGTATCACACTATAGAATAGAGAGAATAGAAAAGTTTGGATTTCATGAAATGAACGCTAGGCTTAGATTTCTGGATTTCGTAAAGCTAGAAACAATCTCACCGAGTATAGAATATTACTTAGCCTAGGTTGTCGTGCAATGTCAAGTAGTCACTCTCTCACACATCAATGGATCCCCTCCCCCAAGCTTATCTATAAGCGTGGTGGCACAAAAATATTTACATCCCCATTTTTATATAGCTCCAAAAGCAAAGAAGAGAAAGAAGAAAGAAAGAAAGTGAGATGGGATCTTTTATTGAGGATTTTTCCTCTTTTCTCTTTTTTTTTGCAATAAGCAATATATACACAATGATCCCAACTCAGAGAGAGATAATGATATACAAGAATGTTTTTCTCTCTTTTATTATTATTTTTTTAGAAGAAGGGATTTGGAGCTAGGAATTAATAGCGGGGGAAATGCCATAAAATAGAATCACTAAGGGGAGATTCACCAATGATTTTTAAAAGTAGAGAAATGATGTTCAAGATTTGTGGAGAAAGAAATATATATAACTCTCGGTTCACTCTATAAGACATGCACGACAACTTCAGCAGGGTAATCTAATCTACTCAGTTTCGATCACAAAAAAGCTAACTAATCCAGATATATCATAGCTAACATCATTCAATCATCCCGAAGTGAAGTGTACAATTCATGCATATAGAAGTGATATAGGAAAAGAAATCAGTACTCCAGATATAGGCATTCAATGCGTGAATCTTGGTGTGTTTTCTGTGATAGCATACATATGAATATTCAGGCTCAGCTAATAATAAAACTTCATCCATTTTCATGTGGAAAAAGTGTGGGTTACTATTTCTAAATGCAAAGCAAGTCATAGCATGTGATATCAGAAATAAAATCTAAGACATGACAAATATAGCATGCATATAGAATAAGCTAACTCCACGTAGACATCATCACAGAAAAGTCATCTCTAGCATGAGATGAAAAAGAAATAAAGATAAAGGGAAAAATAGAACTATTTACAATGCAGCACACTGAAAAATAAGAAAAACGTGATGCATGGTAAAATAAAAGAAAAATAAGGAAAAATGAGTGCAAAAGTGAAAAACGGCGTGAAAACTGAAAATAAAGGTGGCAAAACGAAAAAGAACGTGAGAACTCACTCCCCCAAGCTAAACTGCACAGTGTCCTCAATGTGCAAAGTGTGGCACACAGAGAGACAAGTAATGAGAGGGGCAAGTGAGGATACATGCATGATGGAAAGAAAAAAGATAATAAAACGAAAAATAAAGAAATGAAAATATGATGCGGATATGATGCATGCACAGATATGAGTGATACGAGTATAAATGCGGCACCAAAAGCTCTCCCTCTCTCCCAAAAAAAGATATATAAAGATATGGCAAAATGAGAATCCCAAAATAAGTGAGGGGAGGGGGGGGGGGGGGGGGGGGCAAAAAGGAATCAGGACCCAGCAGAAACGGGCAGCACAACGGCAAAAGGAATCGATGGCATCAAGGGTGCCTAGGAAGGTGGTGCTGCGCCGTCTCCGTCCTGAGGCGGAGGAGGAGGAGGAGGTGGTGTAGGCTGCTGAGCTGGGGTGGGCGTGGAAGTGGAAGTAGGTCTAGTGTGTGTGGAAGTGTGTGTGGGAACCTGCTGGGTGGGTGGGGGTACGCGCAGGAGACGCTCCAAGATCTGTGTCAGGCAGTAGTGGATCTGAGGGATCAGGTCAAAGCGTCCAGCCATCGTAGAGACGGTGGAGGACAGGGTCCTAAGGTCACCTCTAAGACCACTCACCGCCAACTCAAGAGCACGTATGCTCTGCAGTACAGTGTCGAGCGGGGGTGGTGCAGAGGGACGCACCGGTCTAGGCTGCGCAGGGCGGGGCTGGCGTACGCGAGTGGAGTGTGTAACGGGCTCAGCAGGGAAGGGGACAAAAGGTGCCGCGCCAGCAAATGTGGGCCTGGCCTCAATGTGAGGCCGGGACACCGGCTGGTGAGAAGTAGAGGCAGCGGCAGCAAAGGAAGCGTGCAAAAGTGGCAACGAGGTGGCAAGAGAGGTCAGTGGCCCAGAAGTGTGGACAGACGCCACGACGCTCTCGGAGAATACGACGGCTGTGGAGACAGAGGACTCTACCGCTGGGGCGGAACTGTGTGGACCAAAAGGCGCAATCCCAGCGGGGATCATGCTAGCCATGGTCTCCACGACCGCGGCAAACGAGGGCTCTCCACTCTCGACAAAGGTCGGCGGGCGCTCGGGGAGTGCAGAGCAAAGAGGCTCCACGGACAGAGGGCCAGAGGTGGTAGCGGGAGTGGTGGGGACAGCCTCGGAAGTGGTGACAGTGGTGGAAGTGGGCTCAGCAAAAGTACTCTCGACACTGACAGAGGTGGGGACAGAAGTGTCAGGAGCAGCGGAAACGTCAGGAACAGGCTGAGGGGTCACAGGGTCGACAGGGTCGGCAGCAGGCTCGGCAGGGTGTGCAACAGGGTCTGCGGGAGCAGCCTGGGCAGCGTGGGCCTGCTCGGCCTCCTCGGCCTCGCGCACGTAGGCAGCGGGGATGAGGACATCCATCGCCGGGACCCAGTCAACGTGGGCAGGTGCAATCTGAGTCCGAGCAGGGCTCGGGAGAATCATGTAATCGGCCCCATAAGGGCCGTGCAACCAGACCCAGTGACGCTCACCATGCGGACGAAGCATCTTCATCCGGGCCATAACGTCTATCGACAGAGAAGTGGGGCCTGATACTCGCCGCAGGTCGGCAGGTAGGTCCTCGCCGGTCATCATGGTAAGCAGGGTGATCAGACCGCCGCAGCATATCGGTGAGCGAGCGCCCACCGACACAATGATACGGTCTAAAAACCAAGCCGCAATGTCGATCACGACGGCGGGGACAAGCTCGTGTCCATCCCTAGATAGAGCTCTGGGACGTGTCATCGCATAGAGCATGTAGAGCTCTGGCGTAGACATCGTGCCCGGCTCATATCTGGCCAAAAAGGTGGTCGCCATAAGGCGCTGGGCAATACGTAGGCAGGGGTGGACAATGGCCGAGGCCTTGGCCCTACTAGGGTCAAAGGCGGCGTGGTGGCCTGTAATCCGGGCCCAGAAGGCACCTGCGTCAAAGGAAGGTGGGGGGATGTGGGTAGGGCCGTAACCGCGATCGGCTCCGGGGACTGCGGGCCATGAGAAGAACGCTCTCATCATATCGAGAGTGACCTGGCACTCTCGATCCATGAACCTGAATGAGCATCCCTCATCGGTCCGGGCAATCGAACTCAAAACCTCAAGTGTCGGGCGGGTGAACGTGTCCGCCGACACCTGAAGGAAGTCGCGCCAACCCACGTTGTCATACAACGTGAGTATCCCCTCTAGTACCCCCAGGCGTCCAAGGTCAGCGAGGTGCGCAAACCTGGAGGGTACGATCGAGCGCTGGGAGATACGGTCGAAGACGGCGCGGTGTGCGTCGTCTCGGAACGTGATCCCGAGCGGCCCGACCAGTGGAGCCGGTGGTGGTGGCTGTGCAGCGGCGGGGAGTGGCTGTGCGGGCTGTGCGGGCTGTGGGTGCGCTGCAGGCTGTGCGGGGTGTGTGGGAGAAGGCGGAGGAGAGTCCTCCACCAAGTGGGAGGGGCCGGGCTCGTCCGATCGCTTCCGCTTGGCGGAAGCTCTCGTCGACCGCGGCCGTGTCCGGGGCGGCATATCGGCCCCGAGCGCGCCGAAAAATGAAAAAAGTGCGGTGCGTGTAAAAGAATGGAAAGAGTATACCCAAACACGCCGCGAGTGCTAAGCAGTGGAAGCGTGCGAAGTCCGCGCCTCCACGAAGTCCTGAGCAGCCCGTAGAAGCTCCCTGAGCTCCCCTAAGCTCCAAAAAGCAACCTGCGCATGAAAAAGCGATATCAGCGAGTAATAATCAAAATGTATGGAGCAATAGGGGTATAATGGATAGATATAGAAATTGATTTGGGTTAGGGGGGCGTTTAGCACATGGATCCTCAAGAAATACACGAAAAGAGGAGAAAATAGTCGAAATAGGGGTACCGGAGGTGGTCGGACGGCGTGCCGCCGGCGGCGACTCGGGCGAGGCACCGGGGCGTGCTCAGCCGGCGGTGGCGGACCGAGCGGCGGCGGGGCGAGGTCGTCCGGGCGAGTGGGGGGCTGGGTGAAGCGAGATCGGGCGAGGGGAGCTGAGGGGGCGCGGGCGGATTTGGGATTTGCGATTTCGAAATCCGCGCCCCCCTCGCCACTTATATATAAAAAAGTTACGACTCGGCCGAGTGACGTGCTCACTCGGCCGAGCGAGGCAAATAAAAATTTTCTCCCCGATATCGCTTCGGCCGAGTGGCTTTGCCAGCTTCGGCCGAGTGGAGTAAGTCCATTCGGCCGAGTGACTCAAGCTACTCGGCATGACTCGCTCTAGGAGGGTATCCGTTTTACTCGGCCGAGTGATAATGTATACTCGGCCGAGTAGCAGTTCTAATGAAATGAGGAAAATAGACAGAGAGTTGGGTACAACAGACTTCCCTCGTTCGTGAGCGGCTCGGCCGGACGAACTTCTGTACTCGGCCGAGTGACTAGTATGCTCGGCCGAGTGAGCCTTGTTTTCTGCTGTTTGTCTTCGTTTGGGCTCTAAACTCCGTCTTTCTTCCTCCAGTAGATTTCATCCTCCTCCTAAGCATCGAACGCCTTCTTGGGGCGCTCCTCGTCGTCTTGTTCATCCTCCTCATGATGGATCTACCTATCTCCTCTCCTGTCGAGAAAAATAGGACCCGTTATCACAAAATTTTTTGGCGAACGACTCGAAACACTACAAATTTCTAAAACGAAAACAAAGAAAAAGTAAAAATAAAGCAAAAACTGTCGGGTTGCCTCCCGACAAGCGCTCGTTTAAGGTCGTGAGCTCGACCCCCTATAATTTTCAATCAATGCGGGATGTTTGGTGCATACGGGATGCACCCGTCAAACTTTCCGGGGAGCGCGCTTGGATTTGGATGTGGCGGCGGCGCGTTCTCCCGCGGTGGTCTCTCGTCTCGAATAGTGTTGGGGGGAGGCTCCCCCAAGCTAGCGTTTGCTCCGGTCAACAGCTTAACCGGTGATGCCGGTCTCCGTGCCGGCGGAGCTTTCTTTGGAGACTTTAATTTCGAGAGCTTGCAGAGCTCTCGAATCCTTGCGACATCAGCGTCGCCTTCATCTTCATCAGCGGAGAAGTCAGGGGAATCGTCTTCATTCTTTCATCTTGGCCTAAATCCGGGCCTTCTTCAAATTCTTCATCAAAAAGGGCGCCAATTGAGTAAGGAATCGCCTCTTCTATCACCTCGTCAAGGAGGTCCATGTAGTCGAGTTCCTCGTGATAAGGCATATGCTTCATAGCCTTAGGAATGTGGAGCTCCACCTCGATGTTTCCGACGTTTAAGGTTAAGGTACCTTTGTCACGCCCCGCTTCCCAAAAATATGGAGGCGAAGCGTGAGAAGGTTCGCTCAGACTTGAAGCTACAAAGCTGCAAGTCCGATAAGCGTCAATCAAATTTAAAACTGCAGGTCCTTGCAATGCGAGCGAAACAAGATAATAATAATTGAATGAGACACAAGAATAATCTCAGAATATCCATAAATATAAATTCCAACATCGCAGAAAAGCCACCAGGCTGAAATAAAAGAGAGCCTAAAGGCCTAAACATGGCCAACAAAAGTACAGCGTACAAACAAAGGTACTACGCACCAACAACTAACAAAAGGCCTAAAACAAAATAAAGCTCAACAAAGACTCAAAGAATGGTCACCGGTGTCCACGAACTCCTCGACGGACGTAGGCTCAGGCTCAGCGTCAGCAACACCTCGACCTCAACAACTATCTCTGGCTCAGGGTCTAACATGTGACACCCAAAGAGAAAGGGGCACATGTCAGCAAGTCTAAAAGACTTGTGCAAGTGAAACTGAAAGTACAAGTAAAACAACCTAGCAGTTCTAGCATGATGCAATGACATGGCAGTTTAAGTAATGAGTGCAACAGGTAAAGTAAAGTAAAGTAAAGTAAAGTACGAGCATGGCATGACATTCACAAGACAAGTACAAGACAAGGAAAGTAAGCACCTCGTGCACAGAGATTCCGTCTTTTGGCTAGAGGGCTGATCAGGCCACTCCTAAGCTCAAGCGAACGTTTATCCCTACCCCTCCACGTGTGTCGAGCCAGGGCCTTACCCCCGAACGGTAATGCTCGCTTCTGGATCACGAGCCAGGAAGTGTTTTACCTTGCTGGTCTAGGGGTGCACCTAGCCAGTCAAGGGAGTACAAGTACAAGTATTGTAGCGTGTGCTACCAATGCAACATTCAATGCATGGATGACATGACATGACACGTAGTAAGGCGTACAGGTAAGGAAAGTAAACGTGACAGTTTAGTATGCATGAACAACAAGTTTAAGGGTTGGATCTAGCTTCGTTGTCAAGCTAGATCAATTAGGTGACGGATCTAGTTTCGTTGTCAAACTAGATCAAGTAGGCGTCTAGCCAGCTATCATTTCACTGACTAGTCTCTTTTACGCTAAAAACAAGGAAGTGGCCTAAAAACATGGCCCTACACAAGAGTTGGCAAGTTTCACTTGCCTGCAAGCACGACGTCTGAGCACACCGTCCAATGAGTCCAAAAATCACAATTACTACGTGCACAAGTCCACCGGCCTAAAGTCCATATTATTAATCTTGATTAGTGAATTTAAAACATTTAAAATACTTTAAAAATACTGATTTTAGTCTTGATTAGCATGCAATTTGGTTGGTGGTCCTAGGGGTGCAAAACGTTACCTCAACACGACGCGAAAGCTACACCGGCGTCGGGTAGCGACGCCGGGGGTTGGAATAAGAGAACGCGCTCCAAGTCCTGATTCCAATATGTATTCCTCGCTGGAAAATTCAGAGCTTCAACCGGGGCGACGGTTCCAGATTCCAAAGCTAGCACGTGCGACGACGGGCTACGACGTGCGACGACGTCGTACGCGGCAAGTCGCCAAAGAGAACGCACCTAGGTGGGGCCCACAGTAGTCCTAGGGGCCTTTGGGGGACCCACAATAACTCTGGAGAACTTGGGGGGCCCACGGTGGCAAGTGGTGCGACGGATGCGGGGTTGCGACAAGTGGCTCTCGGTCGTACTCAGCCAATGCGGGGGATTCTCTCGGTCGCTGCGGGGAAACGGAGCTGTGCGGCGCTTGGGGGTTGCAACGGAGCGGGGGAGCGGGCGATGCGGGGGAGCGCTTCGGTCGGTGCGGGCGGGAGCGTCGGTCGGTGCGGGGGTTGCAACGTTGCAGTTGCAACGTTGCGGAGCGGAGGCGGAGGCGGGGAAATCTCTCGGTCAGACCGAGAGATGTCCTCGGTCGGAGCGGGGAGCGGGGAAGCGGTGCGGGCTAGGCTGGGTGCGGGCGGTGGCCTCGGTCAGACTGAGGGAACGGGGCGGAAATCTCCGGTCGTGCACAGGCGACGGCTGCAACGTTGCGACGATTCGTCGCAACGTCAATTTTGGGTTTTGGAAGAGGCTAGGGTTAATTTCTTGCGAAAATAGGTCTTCCTAGGGGTTGCTTATATAGTATAGAAGGGTTGACTTGGTCTAGGGCTAAATCTAATAGGATTAGAATATTAAAATAATTTAAAATTTGAATTAAAACTACTCCAACTCACCCAAGGATTTGACTTGGTCCAAATGAGCTGGAAATTGGCTCAAAAATTCTTTAAAACGTTTAAAACTCAAATAAATTTTCTTTGGCCGAATTTAATATAAAAATTAATTATTAAAAATAATATAAAACTTGTTAAAAATATAAAAGTGGTCAAATAAACTCCAAAAATTATAAAATAAATATCGTGGTGATCGCGATGACGAAAGTGAGCTAACTAAGAAGACGGATCTCAAATTCGACGTCGGACGACGAAACTAAAAATAGAAGCGTCTCCCGTCAAGAGCGAGAATCGTCACGTCTCATCGAGTAAGATTAAATTGTGGGAACACGACTCGAGAAACGTCGTTCCAATTTAGTGCCACTATTTAATGCTCTCAGAGACGTTCACAACGGCATATCACACTAAAGTGTTCACAAACAAGCAAAGTCTAAAACAAACACGTGCACGGCCAAAGCACGTGCACGATCAACGTACGACGAAAAGTGGTCGTTACATCCTCCCCACCTTAGAATAAAGTCCGTCCTCGGACTTTCTAATATAGCTAGTCGCTCTAGTAACTACCCCATTCAAGTCATAATAATTTAAACCAGGTATAGTCATTACAAGTGCTTTTATATGCACTAGGTAGTCAAACGTTATTACTACCAACACGTATATATATTTATATATATTCACGTACGTATACACTTATACCTATTATAGTCAGTCAAATTCATACATGTATTTCAATCATATATATAAACATACATCCCTTATATAACTACTACTCGCAAAACAACAGTTCAGATACTTATATAAAGTTAGTCTCACACTTAGCCAATACAATCATTGCTCTACCTATATGTAGCTACCTATGCACAAACATCAAGGGTATACTACCCTCTAATATTCATCCAATACAAAACATCTCAACACATATAGTCACACCATACCACTATTAAATCAAATTCACCATATAATATACACTCACCACTTCTATAATTTCATAATATATATAGTCATTCAAATGCATTCCAATATTTCACCATACATTCACATTACGTACGGTCCTATAACTGTATTTACGTCACGCCACATATATCATAGTCATCAATACTTATAACTAAGCACATACTTACCCGTGCATGGTGCACACCCATACACGCTAACTTTTCATTTACATACACCAATCATACCATTATATAACTTGCACACATACACACCTAGTTTTAGCTATTACACATACGTTCACATAACAAGTCCTTAGTAAATAACTATACCACAAGACCAGCACCTATAACTATATACTGGCGTAGCGACCCACAATCATGTGCGTAGCACAACCAGGCACAAACAATACTATCACTATACATACATCATCCATCGCTATATTCAAACTTCAAACATACATTCAATATACTTAGAGTATACCCACTCAAGCTTGAGTGAGACTCAATACTCATATCAGAATATTCTATATACGTAACACGACATTTATACCTATACCGATACCACTACATATATATACATCTACCAATACAACCATATACATTCCATAAATCAATCACACTTAATATTTATTCAGGTAATACTCACATATTTCAATCACTCTATATACCATAATAATAATAATACAGACATCATCACACGTATGATTATAATACACTCCCTAATACATACATACGCATTCATCGTATAGTCACACACACGTAACATATATATTCACACCATAGCCTACCACCTATAATTAGTGTACTAACACATCCACACATACATAATTAAGATGTGCAATAGTCGTGTATACCTCACGGTATGCACGTATCCAACATCCCGAAAGCAAGCAATACCAATCAAGATCATAATCCTATTACCATATGTATATCACTTATATACTCATGCAACCAACATAACTACTTACGTCTAAACACTTTATATATATCTACCTACGGGCACATACTCATACGTAATAATACATGAGTCACTCAATAGGCCTACTTACTTAACTATACATACACTTATTATTATCACACCTAGCACACACATAGCTTTACCAATCATTTTATTTCAACCATTATAAGTATTCTCTAATTGCATGCACTCCAATAGACATTCCTACGCTAACTCTTATATACACAAGCATCCCTATTATGGTATAGCTAATCACACACGAATCTATAAATACTAACACATAAACCACTTCATACTATCACGATTAACTTCGAGTATATATATATCACACAATAGGCAAACATCAATATACTATGGGGGTACACTTATTCAAGCCCACGTACACAACTTAGGTACGTGCACTACGACTACCTCACAAGGTCCAAGGGCCTACTAACACTTAAGGGTTGACACATACATTGAAGGACCCTAAGGCCTAAGCAATAAAGAGAGGTCGAGAGCGTGACGAGGGAAGGATCGATAAGCACAAGTTCAGATAGGACGAATACAAGGAGACAGCTTGGTTAGACGAAACATTAACTCAATGGTGATGTTTAGGTTGAGGGAAAAGAGATGTAGTGATGCTTAAATAGGATACAGGAAAGGAAATAGGGTAAATAGCATAAGCTAAAATACGTGGATTTTGAAAACTGTTGTTTTTCAAAATTAAAATCCTCGTCTGAAAAGAAGTATTGGAGGTCGATAAAACGAGTTGTTCAAAATAAGTTTGAGTCGAAAATTCATAATAAGGGAAAATGTTTTATTGGTTTACAAAAATCGTTATAAAAGGAAGTAAAATCATTTACACGAATGTTAAGGACATGGTTTAGAAAATTCTTTCCGTCAGTAATTTAATATAACGTTGTCAAAAAGTTTTGGGAAGTCAAGAATGAAATCAAGTAACGGAAGAATTTAAACTCATGTTAAATGCTTTCAAAACCTTTGGGCTATGGAAAATTTAAAATAACCAACATTGAAACTACTTTTAGAGAACCAGGGTTTGCAAAAAAAATGAAAAAAAAACTGATTTACGCAGGGTTCTTAATATACGAGCACCACAAGTCTGGCACGGATAAAAAAAATAATTGAAATTCAATTTGGTTTAGAAATTTTTCCAAAAGCGTGTATGGTGAGCGGAAGAAAATAATAGTAATTTAGCATAAGAATTATCAAGATCGAATAGTAAATCTTTAAAATCAAATCAGGGAGGGTCTAAAGCAGGAAGAGGTTATGAAAATAGTAATTTTGCAAAAATCTGAAATAGTGAGAACGACGAGCAAAAACCAACTTGCTGAAATCTGAAATTCCATGTGACTTGAAAAGTATATTAAAAGTAAACACGATGTATTATTCAAATGGCATAAATAAGAGGGAAATTATAAATCGAATTGAGCAAAATAAAAGTACGGTTCAGAATAAAATTAATATATGAAGGAACGACACATTTACACAAGTACGAAAAACATAGGCTGGGAAAATACTATAAACTAGTATTCAGAAATTCCGACAACGTTTTTTAAAAATTTGAATCAATGAAGGAGGATGAAATATAGGTAAATTAAACTTAGTGGAAGAGAAGATTGAAAAATACTTTCAGAAAGTTCAAGATTTGCAATGGAGATGTTTGAAAATGGACGACGGTCGTCATGAGGCGATCTCGTGAATCGAGGCAAGGAAATTTGGTCAGGTGATCAGAACATACATACACCTAGGATATGAATCAGGAGACTCTACGGGGAAACTCATACGGTCGACCAACTAAAGATTAAGAACTAAGCGCTAAGACTTCTAAAGATTAGACGGTAAGGAAATGCGTTCGGCTTGGCCCGAAATCGATGAACCCAAGCGAACGACTAAAAGAAATTCTAGAAGCCTAATATGGTCAGGGTTAGGCATTAACCACTAAGGTAACTCCTACGACGATCAATTGCTGACAGGGAGTCTAACTAACAAACAGAGGCCCTTAACTAGCAAGCACAGACGTCTAACTAAGTCTCTACCACCTAGTGACGTAAGAAATCGACTAGACTCGGGGCTTATTACTCGGATGTTGTAATTTATTTAATGGACATTCCGTTATTATCGTTGTTCCGTTAATTCGCAATTGCAAGACCGGACCTGCATGGGCCACCAACAAAACCTGTCACGCCCCGCTTCCCAAAAATATGGAGGCGAAGCGTGAGAAGGTCCGCTCAGACTTGAAGCTACAAAGCTGCAAGTCCGATAAGCGTCAATCAAATTTAAAACTGCAGGTCCTTGCAATGCGAGCGAAACAAGATAATAATAATTGAATGAGACACAAGAATAATCTCAGAATATCCATAAATATAAATTCCAACATCGCAGAAAAGCCACCAGGCTGAAATAAAAGAGAGCCTAAAGGCCTAAACATGGCCAACAAAAGTACAGCATACAAACAAAGGTGCTACGCACCAACAACTAACAAAAGGCCTAAAACAAAATAAAGCTCAACAAAGACTCAAAGAATGGTCACCGGTGTCCACGAACTCCTCGACGGACGTAGGCTCAGGCTCAGCGTCAGCAACACCTCGACCTCAACAACTATCTCTGGCTCAGGGTCTAACATGTGACACCCAAAGAGAAAGGGGCACATGTCAGCAAGTCTAAAAGACTTGTGCAAGTGAAACTGAAAGTACAAGTAAAACAACCTAGCAGTTCTAGCATGATGCAATGACATGGCAGTTTAAGTAATGAGTGCAACAGGTAAAGTAAAGTAAAGTAAAGTAAAGTACGAGCATGGCATGACATTCACAAGACAAGTACAAGACAAGGAAAGTAAGCACCTCGTGCACAGAGATTCCGTCTTTTGGCTAGAGGGCTGATCAGGCCACTCCTAAGCTCAAGCGAACGTTTATCCCTACCCCTCCACGTGTGTCGAGCCAGGGCCTTACCCCCGAACGGTAATGCTCGCTTCTGGATCACGAGCCAGGAAGTGTTTTACCTTGCTGGTCTAGGGGTGCACCTAGCCAGTCAAGGGAGTACAAGTACAAGTATTGTAGCGTGTGCTACCAATGCAACATTCAATGCATGGATGACATGACATGACACGTAGTAAGGCGTACAGGTAAGGAAAGTAAACGTGACAGTTTAGTATGCATGAACAACAAGTTTAAGGGTTGGATCTAGCTTCGTTGTCAAGCTAGATCAATTAGGTGACAGATCTAGTTTCGTTGTCAAACTAGATCAAGTAGGCGTCTAGCCAGCTATCATTTCACTGACTAGTCTCTTTTACGCTAAAAACAAGGAAGTGGCCTAAAAACATGGCCCTACACAAGAGTTGGCAAGTTTCACTTGCCTGCAAGCACGACGTCTGAGCACACCGTCCAATGAGTCCAAAAATCACAATTACTACGTGCACAAGTCCACCGGCCTAAAGTCCATATTATTAATCTTGATTAGTGAATTTAAAACATTTAAAATACTTTAAAAATACTGATTTTAGTCTTGATTAGCATGCAATTTGGTTGGTGGTCCTAGGGGTGCAAAACGTTACCTCAACACGACGCGAAAGCTACACCGGCGTCGGGTAGCGACGCCGGGGGTTGGAATAAGAGAACGCGCTCCAAGTCCTGATTCCAATATATATTCCTCGCTGGAAAATTCAGAGCTTCAACCGGGGCGACGGTTCCAGATTCCAAAGCTAGCACGTGCGACGACGGGCTACGACGTGCGACGACGTCGTACGCGGTAAGTCGCCAAAGAGAACGCACCTAGGTGGGGCCCACAGTAGTCCTAGGGGCCTTTGGGGGACCCACAATAACTCTGGAGAACTTGGGGGGCCCACGGTGGCAAGTGGTGCGACGGATGCGGGGTTGCGACAAGTGGCTCTCGGTCGTACTCAGCCAATGCGGGGGATTCTCTCGGTCGCTGCGGGGAAACGGAGCTGTGCGGCGCTTGGGGGTTGCAACGGAGCGGGGGAGCGGGTGATGCGGGGGAGCGCTTCGGTCGGTGCGGGCGGGAGCGTCGGTCGGTGCGGGGGTTGCAACGTTGCAGTTGCAACGTTGCGGAGCGGAGGCGGAGGCGGGGAAATCTCTCGGTCAGACCGAGAGATGTCCTCGGTCGGAGCGGGGAGCGGGGAAGCGGTGCGGGCTAGGCTGGGTGCGGGCGGTGGCCTCGGTCAGACCGAGGGAACGGGGCGGAAATCTCCGGTCGTGCACAGGCGACGGCTGCAACGTTGCGATGATTCGTCGCAACGTCAATTTTGGGTTTTGGAAGAGGCTAGGGTTAATTTCTTGCGAAAATAGGTCTTCCTAGGGGTTGCTTATATAGTATAGAAGGGTTGACTTGGTCTAGGGCTAAATCTAATAGGATTAGAATATTAAAATAATTTAAAATTTGAATTAAAACTACTCCAACTCACCCAAGGATTTGACTTGGTCCAAATGAGCTGGAAATTGGCTCAAAAATTCTTTAAAACGTTTAAAACTCAAATAAATTTTCTTTGGCCGAATTTAATATAAAAATTAATTATTAAAAATAATATAAAACTTGTTAAAAATATAAAAGTGGTCAAATAAACTCCAAAAATTATAAAATAAATATCGTGGTGATCGCGATGACGAAAGTGAGCTAACTAAGAAGACGGATCTCAAATTCGACGTCGGACGACGAAACTAAAAATAGAAGCGTCTCCCGTCAAGAGCGAGAATCGTCACGTCTCATCGAGTAAGATTAAATTGTGGGAACACGACTCGAGAAACGTCGTTCCAATTTAGTGCCACTATTTAATGCTCTCAGAGACGTTCACAACGGCATATCACACTAAAGTGTTCACAAACAAGCAAAGTCTAAAACAAACACGTGCACGGCCAAAGCACGTGCACGATCAACGTACGACGAAAAGTGGTCGTTACAACCTTCGCGCACGTCGACGATGACTCCGGCGGTGGCGAGGAATGGGCGTCCAAGTATCAATGAAGTGTCTCCCTCCTCCTTAACGTCCATGATCACAAAGTCACATGGCAAGCATATTCCTCCCGGGACTTGTAGCGGTATGTCTTCGGCGATCCCCACCGGCCTTGTTATCCGTCCATCGGCTAATTGAATGCGCATGTCGGTGGGTTTCAACTTTGTCCCGGTGTTTAGCTTTAAGAACATGGAGAGGGGCATGAGGCTCACACTAGCCCCAAGATCGACCAACTCCTTTTGAAGAGGGACGCCGCCCAAGGTGCAAGGAATCCGAAAACTCCCCGGATCTTTGAATTTTGCCGGCTCCTTCTCTCTCTTGGTGAACCAAGAGCCCTCCTCGGCTAGCATGATCTTCTCCTTCCTTTTCCTCCCCGAAATCAAGTCCTTCAAAAATTTAGCATACGTGGGGATCTCGACGATGGCGTCAAGGAAGGGGATGTTAAGGCTAACTCCTCTTAGGTACTCGAGAAATTTTGCTAGCCTCTTCTCCATTTTCGCTCTAGCGAGCCTTTGGGGGAATGGGACCGGTGGCATGAAGCGCCTCTCCTCAATTAATCGCTCCGCCCTAGATTTCTCCTTGTCTTGTGGCTCCTTCTCCTTTTCAATCTCAACTATCGGCTCAATCGGCTCCAAGCTTTCATCCACGGCCTCCTCAATAGGAATCATGGCGGGGGTGGTGTCCTTCCCGCCTCTAGTAGTAACGGCAATTACGGCATTGATGTGGCCCGTGTTGCCCCGTGGGTTTTGCTCCGGTTGCGCCGGCAATCTTTGAGTGTTCCGATTGAGCAACGCCAATTGCTCCGATATTTGAGCCACTACGGTGTTAAGAGAGTCTTGCCCCGCCTTCAAAGTAGCATTCACCTTATTTTGCTCGACCATGAACGCCTCCACTCTAGTTTCGAAGTCGGATCGTTGTGGAGCTTGTGGAGGGTTTTGATTTTGATTCCTCCACCCTTGGTTGTATCCGGGAGGCCTATATGGTGGAACTTGTTGCTTCGGTTGAAAGTTTTGTTGTGGAGGCCCCCTCGGTGGATAGTATTGTTGTTGGGGTGGTGGTGGTCGAGCTTGTTGAGTTGGTGGTTGTGGCGGGTTCAAAGCTCCTTCATTGTTGGCGTAGGAGAATCCCGGATGATTTCTTGCGGCCGGATTGGACCAATACCCTTGGTTCCCCGCAACATATTGTATTTGCTCCAAGGATCCTTCTCCTTGCTCTCCTCCCGCGTACATGGCTTGAGATTGGTCTTGCCAATCACACATTTGGTTGGTCGGCGCGGAGGTGGAAGGTGCTCCTTGGGGCTCCGTGATGAACTTCTCCAATCTCTCCACCACCTTGTGGAGAGAATCAAATTTGCTCGTGAGCTCCGCTACGGCCTTCGCCTCGTAGATGCTAGTTGGCTTTAAGGAGGATGTGGAGTGTCCTCGCTCATCGCCCCATTGTTGGTTATTTGAGGCCATCTCCTCAATTAGGGCCGTAGCTTCTTCGGGAGTCTTTGATAAGATCGCACCATTCGCCGCGGCATCAATAATTTATTTGGTCCCCGGTTGGAGATCGTTGTAGAAGCTATGAACTAGCTCCCAATCCTCTATACTGTGGTGCGGGCATTGATGCTGCAAATCCTTAAAATGCTCCCATGCTTCATAGAGCGTCTCCTGTGGTCCTTGCTTGAAGGACATGAGAGCGCTCCGGATCTTCACCGTCTTGGATGGCGGATAGAATTTATCAATAAATGCACTCGCCAACTCGTCCCAAGTGGTGAAGACTCCGTCAGCCTGCGTCCTCAACCAATAGAGTGCTTTGTCCTTAAGCGTGAAGGGGAGGAGACGCAATCTGATAGCATCGTTGGAGACCCCCGGCATCTGGAATGTGGCGCACTTCGACAAGAATAGTTGGATGTGGTAGTGGGGGTTCTCATGTGCGTTCCCATGAAATGTGTCTTGTTGCATCAAAACCACCAATCCAGTCTTTAGCTCGAAGTTCTTGTCAGCCGCCAACCCCGGCATGGCAATGGATGAGGTGGTAGAAGAAGTCTTATGCCGAAGCCTATCGCGAATAGAAATTATCCTCGCCATCCTTGCCGCCAATTCTTCAGGAGTTTCCGGGTTGGTCATATACCTCCCTTCCGGATCTTGTCTCTTTTCCGCTCTAAGTCTCCGCGCGGTACGTTCGATCTCGGGATCAAATAATAAGTCTTCTGGGTCCGCCGTAGATCTCGTGTTCATGCACAGGGGAAACAGAGTTTCAAAGAGATGATTAGTACCGTGGAAGGGTTAGGTAAGAATAGTAAAGGAAATAATAATGGTAACAATAAAAAAAATAAAAATAAAAGAAAGAAGTAGCTAGGGTAAAAAAGAATCAAACGCAATCGCCTCCCCGGCAACGGCGCCAAAAACTTGATCGCTCCGGGACGTACACCCAAAGAACGGTTGTAGTTTTACCGCAAGCGCACGGTATAGCGGCGAGCGGGTATCGAACACAGGGAGGACGAATGATCGTGCTTGCTCCTAATCAACCTGGCTATTTAAGAATAGAGAGAATTGCCTTGGGCGATCCTGTCACAATCGTCAGACAAATGTGCGAAATATCAAATCAAATAAAGAACGTCTAGGGAATGGGGAATTCCCGCTACTCACCGTATTTCATAAATGTGGTTCGTCGGTATCAAAATTGCTAGAATGAGAATTTGGATGAACTAGTTGCAACTAAATGTGGAACCAAGCTCACGCTCTCGCGCTGTTGCCGGTCTATAGCTATCCTAGGGTCGGGTCCAATCTCTTGCAAACCCTAGCCTAGGAAAGCTAGCATTAGGATCAACATCATCGTACAATTGCGCACCGAGCCCAATCTCTTGCAAACTCGGTCCACAATCTAAATTAGGATAGTTCCTACCCGTCCAATCTCTTGCAAACGGGTATCGGCACGGAATTGCAACCGGAGATCCTAGTATCGGTCCAATCTCTTGCAAACCGATAATTCGAAAATCCGAATCCAACCCAATTCGGATTTCTAGGGCTTCCTATCAAATTGGGATCCAATCTCTTGCAAATCCCAATTGATATGAATACCTAGCTATCCGTAGTAATTCGATCCCAATCTAATCCCTAATAACAATCCTAGCTCAATTTCTACCAATTCATCACAATTATAAAATAGGGCTTGTAGGGTTCATCCCCACGCCCCAAGACGTGGAGACTACTCACAAATCATAGCAATAGCACAAAAATAATCAATGAAATAGGCAATGGAATTCATCACAACAATGATATAAACAATAAAAATAGAGTTTTTGGGGAAGAGAGATGCAAACCAATGTAGCTCTTCAATTAATCCAACAAAAATCCAAGTTTTTCCTCTTCTCCAATCACAAATAATAAAGCTAAAAAGTAATCTCAAAAAGCTGCAAAAAATCTAAGAGATGGCTCTCAAAACTAGGGTAAAAACAGGGCTTAAATAGCCCCAAAAATCGTCCAAAAATACTGACCAAAACGCCCCTGCACAGCCTGTTTTCCGTAAATTTCGCTACAGGCAGCGCATCACACTCGGCCGAGTGACAAAAGTCGCTCGGCCGAGTGAAAACCCTGTAATTTTCCAGTAAGTCGGGGCTTTCAGGGGTCTTCAGTTTGGAGGCGGCTCGGCCGAGTGAGTTGTCGTCACTCGGTCGATGGCTTCACTGCACTCGGGCGGACGTGGTTTGCCACTCGGCCGAGTGGGTCTTCTGAAGCTCAGGTGGCCGAAAAACAGAAACTTCGATATTTTGGAGGGGCTTCGTCTGGGCGCCACTCGGGCGGGCGTGGTATCGTCACTCGGCCGATGTGGACTCCGACACATGGAAATCGTGTCTGAACGGGTCGGCCGAGCAGTGTCTCGCTGGTCGGCCGAGTGGCTCCTCCACTCGGCCGAGTGGGACACAAAAGATGCCCAATCTGATTGTTTTGGCCTCCTCGTCGCTCCTGCGACGTCCATTCTTCTTCCGCTCCTCTCCAACAGCAAAATATCCCTCGGGGAGGTCGTCGGTGGCCGTCTAGAGTAAGCGCGTCTCGAGATCACTCCAAATCGCGCCAAATCACCTGAAATGCGACAAAAACAACAAATCGTGAAAAGCATCGCAATATCGTCGATATATCGTGAAAAACATGATTTGGGCGATCTAAATGGCATGCAAATACACGGAAAAAAGGTGTAAAATGAGGAGTGATCACCTCACACTGAGGCCAGGCCCACATTTGCGAGCACAGCACCTTTCGTTCCCTTCCCCGCTGAGCCCGTCACATACGCGACCCGAGTACGCCAGCCACGCCCCGCACAGCCCCGACCGGTGCGTCCCTCTGCACCACCTCCCCCCGACACTGTACTTCAGAGCATTCGTGCTCTAGAGGGGGCGGTGAGTGGCCTAAGAGGCGACCTTAGGACCCTGTCCTCCACCGTCTCTGTGATGGCCGGCCGCTTTGACCTGCTCCCGCAGATTCACTACTGTCTTACCCAGGTCCTGGAGCGTCTCCCCCGCGTACCCCCACCCACCCAGCAGGCTCCCACCCACACTTCCTCACACACTCAGCCTGCTTCCACTTCCACACCCACACCCGCTCAGCGGCCTGTCCAGCCACCCCCACCACCTCCGCCTCAGGACGGAGACGGCGCAGCACCACCTTCTTAGGCACCCTTGATGCCATCGATTTTTCCTGCTGTTGTGCTGCCCGTTTCTACTGGGTCCTGTTGCATTTTTGTCCACCCCCCTCACTTATTTTGGGTTTCTCATTCAGATCGTATCCTTATATATCTTTTTTGGGAGAGAGGGAGAGTTTTTGGTGCCCCACCTTTATATCTGTATCACTCCTATCTGTGCATGCATCATGTCCGCATCATATTTTTCGTTTCTTTATTTTTCGTTTATTTTCTTTTTTTCCCCATCATGCATACATCCTCACTTACCCCTCACATTACTTGTCTCTCGGTGTGCCCCACTTTGCACATTGAGGACACTGTGCCATTTACCTTGGGGGAGTGAGTTCTCACCTTCTTTTTCGGTTTGCCACCTTTATTTTTAGTTTTTCACACCGTTTTTTGCTTTTGCACTTATTTTTCATCATTTTTCTTTTATTTTGCCATGCATCACGTTTTTCTTATTTTTCTGTGTGCCGCATCGTAAATAGTTCTATTTTCCCTTTATCTTTATTTCTTTCTTTTTCATCTCATGCTAGAGATGACTTTTCTGTGATGATGATGACGTGGAGTTAGCTTACTCTATATGCATGCTTTATTTGTCATGTCTTAGATTTTATTTCTGATATCATATGCTATGACTTGCCTTGCATCTAGAGGTAGTAACCCACACTTTTTCCACATGAAAATGGATGAAATTTTATTATTAGCTGAGTCTGAATATTCATATGTATGCTATCACAGAAAACACACCAAGATTCACACATTGAATGCCTATATCTGGAGTACTGATTTCTTTTCCTATATCACTTCTATATGCATGAACGGTACATTTCACTTCAGGATGATTGAATGATGTTAGCTATGATAAATCTGGATTAGTTAGCTTTTTTGTGATCGAAACTGAGTAGATTAGATTACCCAGCTGAAGTTGTCGTGCATGTCTTATAGAGTGAACCGAGAGATATATTCATTTCTTTCTCCACAAATCTTGAACATCATTTCTCTACTTTTAAAATCATTGGTGAATCTCCCCTTAGCGATTCTATTATATGGCATTTCCCCCGCTATTAATTCCTAGCTCCAAATTTCTTATTCAAAAAAAGAGAGAAAAGAGAAAATATTCTTGTATATCATTATCTCTCTTTGAGTTGGGATCGTTGTGTATATATGCTATTGCTTCAAAAAAAAAGAAAAAAAAAGAAAAAAAAGAGAAAAAGAAAAGAGGAAAAATCCTCAATAAAAGATCCCATCTCACTTTCTTTCTTTCTCTTCTCTTTTCATTGCTTTTGGAGCTTTATAAAAATGGGGATGTAAATATTTTTTTTATGCCACCATGCTTATAGATAAGCTTGGGGGAGGGGATCCATTGATGTGTGAGAGAGTGACTACTTGACGTTGCACGACAACCTAGGCTAAGTAATATTCTATACTCGGTGAGATTATTTTTAGCTTTACGAAATCCAGAAATCTAAGCCTAGCACTCATTTCATGAAATCCATACTTTTCTATTCTCTCTATTCTATAGTGTGATACTCTTATACTCCTGATAGAAAGCATTCAATTGAAAAGTGTGTGATCTGTGATTTGTATACCGCTTTAAATGATTCAGACGATGTTAATTCTAAAATTATTCCGTTTTTCATGTTTATATTGTTGCTCGTGGGTTTTCTATTTCTATTTGCACCATTATACTATGATATCAAAATAAAACTCTTTGACATGTGTTTTTCATTCAGTGCATGCTATACGAGTAAGCGGAACCCACGTCCTGAGAAAATGTTCTAGCGGCTTACCTCTTCGCTTCTTTCTTTCTTCTTTATTTTTATTTCGTTTTTCATTCTTCTCCGTTTTTCATTTTTCATTTTTCTTTGCCGTTTTCGTTTTCCGAATCCACCGGGTTCGCCTTTTACTTATCTTCCTCGAGGACGAGTAAGAGGTAAGCTTGTGGGATTTTGATCACTCCTTATTTTACACTTTCTTACCGCATTTTTGCATGCCATTTAGATCGCCCAAATCATGTTTTTCACGATATATCGACGATATTGCGATGC
>CM061130.1:61751620-61770622 GCA_030789695.1 Scilla litardierei | reverse complement strand
GTCTCAACCCGGGACGAGGCTTCCCCTCGCCCCCCTTGCGACCAAGGATCTCGATTCGGCCAAGCCGACGCGCTCCACGTCATCAGTAACTCCGACTCGTGCCTCGTCTGCACCGACTCGACACACCCGAGGGACCCAAGCGGATCCCTTGATCACATTGACCGGGTTATCCACGGTCAACGCTTTTGTAGTGAGAAAACACTCTGAAACATCTGGCGCCGTCTGTGGGAACGAACTGTCCCATGAAGAAACAAACCACACCTGCAATGACACGTCTTCACCCGTCTCGACGAAAGGAGAGCAAGGCTCTGACGCGAAGCGACAGGGCCCGCCATCGTTGGCAAGAGTGGGCCCGGGCCCGGTGCGAGGAGGATTGTGAGGAGAGAACCGGGAGACCCTCACCGTCCCTACCAGTCGGGAGACCGAGCACGTCTGTAACGGCGCGCAGCTCGGACGTAGCTTTGGTGGTGTCGGTGATCATAGACACAACCATGGTACGGCGACTGCTCGTCGACACCGGCAGCTCCTGCGATGTCCTCTTCATGTCAACCCTGGAAAAGATCGGGCGGCGGAAGGATGACTTGCAACCTCGCTCGGGTCCCGTGGTGGGATTCACGGGTCATTCCACCCCCATCATCGGCACGATCCATCTCCCGGTAACACTCGGAGGCCCACCAGACTCGGTGACCCTGGCAGTAGAATTCATCGTATTGGGGATCTGGTCGGAATACAATGGGATCATCGGCCGACCCCTACTCAATGCCATCGGCGCGGTGGTCTCGACCCTCCATCAGACTATCAAGTTCCGAACGCCCGGGGGGGATGGGGCAAGTCGAAGGCGACGCGGGGAGACCGAGTACCTGCTATCAACTGGCGGAGGAAGGTCCCGAAGATCGTCTAGTCGACCGGATGGCCGCGCTCGACTTGAGGGGCGGGCCGAGGCCCACCCCTGCGGAGGAGCAAGAGCAGATCCTGGTCACGGACGTCGAGGGCCGGTTCGTCTCAATCGGGAGAGGGCTAAGCCACGACCTGAGGAGCCAGCTGGTCGAGTGCCTGGAGGCGAACCTAGACGTCTTTGCTTGGTCACCCGAGGACATGCCCGGCGTAGATCCCCAGGTGATCGTCCACCAGATCAACGCCGACCCCAGCTTCAGGCCGGTCAGGCAGAAGAAGCGGAACCTGGGCGGCGAGAAGATGAAGGCGACCTCCGAGGAAGTGGAACGTCTCCTCGACGCCGGCTTCATACGAGAGGTCTGGTACCCGGAGTGGCTATCGAACGTGGTGATGGTCAGGAAACCCAACGGGAAGTGGCGAATGTGCGTGGACTTCAGTGACCTCAACAAAGCCTGTCACAAGGACAGCTACCCCCTGTCGCGCATTGACCACTTGGTGGACAACGCTTCAGGGTACGAGATGCTTAGCTTCATGGACGCCTACTCAGGGTACAATCAAGTCCAGATGGATCCCCGGGACGAAGAGATGACAGCCTTCACGACGGACCGGGGAACATACTGCTACAAGAAGATGCCCTTTGGCTTGAAGAACGCAGGGGCCACCTACCAGAGAATGGTCAACAAGGTTTTTTACTCCCAGATCGGGAGGAACCTGGAGGTCTACGTCGACGACATGCTTGTCAAGTCGAGAAAGCCGGAGGACCACATCACCGACCTTCGTGAAACCTTCGAGCGGTTGCGGCAACACAACATTCGACTCAACCCCACGAAGTGCACGTTCGGGGTAAGATCTGGCAAATTCTTGGGATTTATGATAACTAACCATGGCATTGAAGCTAATCCTGACAAGATCGAGGCACTGATCAACATGCGTGAGCCGACGACGATCAAAGAGCTGCAGAGGTTGAATGGGCGCATCGCAGCCTTAGGGCGATTCCTTTCCAAATTGGCGGAAAGATCGCTCCCCTTCTTCAAGGTTCTGAGGAAAGCGATCGCGGAACCCTCGGACAATAGGAAAACGATATTATGGGACGAAGACTGCTCAAGGGCGTTCGCGGATCTCAAGGAATATCTCCGTAGCCTGCCTCTCCTGTCCAAGCCACGGGAAGGGGAGATGCTAAGCCTTTACCTGGTGTGCGCGGAGGAAGCAGTGAGCTCGGTGCTGATCCGGGAAGACGGTGGGGTGCAGTGGCCGGTGTACTACACGAGTCGGATCTTGAAGGGGGCGGAGGTGCGGTACTCGCCCATGGAGAAACTGGCGTATGCCCTCGTTCTCTCAGCGCGAAGGCTCAGGCCCTATTTCCAGGCCCACACCATACTGGTCTTGACCGACTCACAACTGGAGCAGAACCTCAAGAGGTTCGACCGAATGGGAAGGATGCTGAACTGGGGGGGTGGAATTGAGCGAGTTCGACCTCCGATTCAAACCGCGCACGGCCATCAAAGGGCAGGCCTTGGCTGACTTCATCGCTGAATGCACGACGGAAGGAGAACATCCCCCAGAGGAAGAAGGCCCAGCAACGGTAATCGCCCAACCCTTGTCTTTTCTTTCGGCTGACCACCTCCAGTCAGGAGACCCAGGAGCGTGGATAGTCCATGTGGACGGATCGGCCACACAATCAGGAGGCGGGGCTGGGATCGCGATCAGATCTCCGGAAGGGAACGTCGTGGAGTACGCGTTGCGGTTCGAGTTCCCGGCCACCAACAACGTGGCAGAATACGAAGCGGTGATCAACGGCCTGAGGCTGGCTCGGGAGCTCGGGGCCGAATCTGTGCGCCTCCTCAGTGACTCGAAGCTCATTATCAACCAACTTCTGGGAAGTTACGAGGCGCGGGAGGAGACGATGCAGAGGTATCACGCCGTCGCCAAAGCAGCGTTCTCCAGGTTCAGAAGCGCGGAAGTCTTGCATCTCCCACGGTCGGAGAACGCACAGGCGGACGCGTTGTCGAAGCTAGCCTCGTCCTCGCCTAAGGAGCTGGGCCGCACCATCTACATGGAGAACCTGCAGTCCCCCAGCACGGAGGAGCGGGAGGTGATGGCGATCGACCAAAATCCCACCTGGATGGATCCGATCATTCGGTACCTCACTCATGGGGAGGTGCCGACGGATTGGGACGAGCGTCGGACCCTGGAGAGGAAGGCGCTCCGATACGTGATCCATGAGGGGACGCTCTACCGGAGGCGCTGGACGAAGGCTGATGTCCTCCCGTACCTGAAATGCATCGGGCCGCAGGAAGCCGACTACGTCCTACGGGAGGTTCACGAGGGGATCTGCGGAAATCACCACAGGGGCAAGATGGTTGCACAGAAAATCTTGAGGCAGGGATACTACTGGCCGACCCTGGTACAAGACGCAACAAACTACATCCAAAAGTGTCAGGAATGTTAGAGGTATGCCCACCACACCTCAACTCCCCCATCGGAGCTCATCCCTATCGTAAGCCCCATCCCGTTTGCGAAATGGGGGCTCGACATCCTCGAACCGTTTAAGCCGGGCCGAGGGCAGCGAAAGTATCTGATTGTGGCGGTGGACTACTTTACCAAATGGATCGAGGCGGAACCGTTGGCCACCATCACATGGAAGAAAGCGAAAAGCTTCGTGTGGACTTCCATCATCTCCAGATTCGGAGTGCCCCTGTCCATCATCACAGACAACGGGAAACAATTCGACTCCGCGGGGTTCAAAGACTTCTGCGCGGAATGGGGAATCAAGCTGCTCTTCGCCTCTGTGGCGCACCCCCAAACCAACAGAATGGCGGAAGCAGCCAACAAATGTATCATAGAGCCCCTCCGAAAGAAAGTGAAGGACGCCAAAGGAAGCTGGCCGGAAGAGCTCCCCGGGATACTCTGGTCATACCGGACGACCCACAAGGAGGCCACCGGCGAGACCCCGTTCATGCTTGCCTATGGGGCCGAGGCAGTGGTGCCGGTCGAGTTAGGTGAGGAATCTCTCCGCATCAAGTGCTTTGACGAGAACATGAACTCGCAGGGTCTGGAGCTCAGCCTGGAGCTCCTCGGCGAACGGCGGGAACAAGCCCTGGCCACCATCATCCGCCAGAAGCAGAAGGTGGCCCGATACTACAATGCTCGAGTCAGGGGCCGAAGCTACCACCTTGGGGACTTGGTCCTCCGGAAAGCAGGCTTCAACCCGGATACCGCTCACAAAGGGAAGCTCGCAGCTAAATGGGAGATGGGAGGGACCCTACAAAGTCGTTGAGGTCCTCGGACCTACAACCTATCGTCTAGCCAATATGGAGGGGAGGATTCTCACTCACGCTTGGAATGCGGAACACTTACGCAAGTACTTTCAATGAATGTATCATTTTCTATGAAATAAATTTATTTAAGCTCGTTTCCTTTCCAGATAAACAAAAAGATGAACAGAGAGACGCACGCAGAGGTCGAGGGGCATTCCCCTCCCTCATTCATCTCCAGGGGCACCCGTGGAGCCACAGGCTGGCGGTCCGCTTGGGCCATCCCCCACACTCCGTCCGCCGTCAGAGTGCATCCGGAGATCCTCGAAGTTGACTCCCGAGAGCGGGAACTTCTTCTGGATCTCGGATTGACCCCGGGCGAAGCCCTTCTCGAACGCCACCACCAAGGCGGTCTCGACGAAGGAGGCGGCGTACTCAGCCATGGCGTCTTGGGCAATCTGGGATGGGTCCACCGCCTCAAGCCCACGCAACTGAGCCTCTAAGGTCTCGGTCTGGCGTTGGTGCTCCGCCCTCTCCTTCTCGATCTCCTGGGATCTCTCGCCGAGTTGAGCAAGGAGAGCCCTCACCTGCTCCTCCTCCGCCTCCAGACGATCGGAAAGCTCCAGGGCTTCGGAGGCAGCAACAGAGACGGGGATCTTATCGGCCCCCCTGGACGTGTTGGCATCTCCCAAAAGCTCGGCGACCCGCGCCTCGGCCTCTGACTTTGCCGTCAGCGCCAGGGCTCTCTCCCGGTCCGCCTCTTCCAAGGCAGAGGACAGCTCAGTTACACGGGTCTCCAAGGACCTGACCCGCACCTCCTCTAACTGGCCTGCCTCTCCTTCTTCACCATGAGCCTCGGGATCTCGCCCGGCGTCGGATTTGGCCTTGGGAAGCGCCGCAAATTGGCGCCTCATCGAGAGACCAACCGATGACAACTGCACCAAGGCAACAAAGGTAAGACGGCGAAAGCAGCTGGAGGGAGGACAAGCTGAGACACTCTACCTGCTGGCCGGCCTGGATCACGAAGTGTTGAATATTGGACTCCCCGGATTTGGTTTTGATGATGAGCAAACATAAATAATCCATGAACTAACAATTTGTGAGCGCAGTTTTGGAGATCGTCGCCAATTTCACAAGAACATTCAAAGCGACATCTCAACACTTCCCAAAGCTCGTATTCATGCCTAAAGCTTCGTTGAAGCTCATGCGCTGTTTTGGAAGTTATGAAGATTCAATCGAAGCTCTCGAAGACCGTTTATTAAGGTTTTATTTATAGTCTTTTAGCTTCGATATATAGAATGTTAAGCCTTGAGTATATCTTACGTTTCTATCTTCATTACGCTCATATCGTAGCTCTAGGATCCTTGCACAAGTTCATTCTAACTTCCTCGAAGCATCGCGCTTCGATTCGGACTTTATTGTGCATGTTAGTTGGTACAAGAACAAGTACTGACCGACTAGATGGTGATCTAGTCGGTCGGCAACTCTTCTTGGACTGACTAGTTTGATTCCTTATTTTCTTGGACTTTACTGTTTACAGTTAGTCGGTCTACGTTGACTCACCGACCGACTAGTTTGTGAACTAGTCGGTCAGTGATGCTTCTTTGACCGACTAGTTGTGACTTACTGTTCATGCTTAATTTCTCCTAAGCTACTGTTTATCGTTAGTCGGTCTAAGAACGTTTGGTGACCGACTAGTTGACAATCTAGTCGGTCAACCTTTGTTCTTGGACCGACTAAGTCAACTTGTGTTCAGACTATTTCATTTTGCCTCTTAGTCGGTCTACGTTCATTGACTGACCGACTAGTTGTGAAACTAGTCGGTCAGAAAGTCTTCTTGGACCGACTAGATTTCTAGGTCTGAAATTCTATCTCTTCTCAGATCTTCACTTAGTCGGTCCATGCTGTTTGACTGACCGACTAGTTGATGAACTAGTCGGTCAGTGATTGTTCTTTGACCGACTAATTCTCACAGATTTCTATCCGTTGGAGAATGACCTAACTTGTTTTTATGGGACCCTATAAATACGAACCTAGGTCATTTCTATCTAGGTTAGAGCTTCCATTCAGAGATTCATTGAGATCAAAAGAGATAGCCATTCTCACTCTAATCTAAAGCTCTCTTCCTCACAAGAAACCCATTCTCTCTCATTTCTAGATCTAGAATCCATCTAGAGAGAAGCTTGTTCTTGGTGAGCTCTTCAAGCTATTGCTTGATCCAAGTCTCCAAATCATCCCTAGGCACCGATTGCTGGTCATTTCCTTGGTGCTGGGTCTTGGTGACTTCATCTTCCTCAAATCCTTCATTTCATCATTTGGGTAAGAAAAACTCAAGGTATAGGATTTTGTGGTAAGATTGTTTATTTCATATTAAACTCTTTAATATTGCTTTGTGATTCTCTCGGTTGTGAGAGAAGGTTGTGATCCCGGGTTGTGGGATTCACGTTTGCTATTGCATGTATGATTTGATCTTGTGAAGGTTTTTCACAAGATATTCATACTGGAAATCTTGAGTTAGGGTTTCTAACTCAAGTATCCGGAGGGGATCCGGGTGGTTGGGACGTAGGATCACCGGAAACAAGTCGGGGAGACTTGGGTGGATCCAAACCCATTAACATCGTTTGTTAGCATTGTTAATTTTGTGTTGTCATTCAATTTAAGCTTCCGCAAATTGATTTGGTAGTTGTTTGCAATTTAATTTGGAATTATACTCCTTATTATTTTAAAGTACTATTCACCCCCCCCCCTCTAGTACTTGTGCAGTAGCTGTTAGGGCATTACATTTGGTATCAGAGCCAGATACTTAGCTATGTCTGCCAACGACAACAAGACCGTGCCTCCACCTTCCAACTATGACACCTTCAGGAATCGTGAAGGAGCATCATCGGTGATGGAAGGACATTCCTCTACGAGGCCTCCATTCTTCAACGGTACCAACTATGGGTATTGGAAATGCCGGATGGAAACCTTCCTCTGGAGTGCATCCTTATGGAGGACTACAATGAAGGAATACATCGAACCCAAAGAAGAAGACTTTGAGAAATGGACTACCGCGGAGGTCGCCGCGGAGGTAAGCAATGCCAAGGCAATGAACGCCTTGCAATGCGCATTGGAGCCTGAGGATTTCAATAAGATATGCACATGTAAGAGTGCATATCAAATTTGGAACTCCCTCCTCATACTTCATGAAGGGACGAGTAGGGTAAGAGACTCTAAACTCGTAGTCGTAAACAAAGATTACGAAATGTTTCATATGCAACAGGGCGAGAAGATGAAAGAATATTACGCTCGCTTTGTTGACATAATAAACGAGTTAGAGGCCCTCGGTAAGTCCTACACTCAAAAGGAGAAGTGCTCAAAGCTTATTGAAGGACTTCCCTCTTCTTGGGAAAAACGTACCTTCGCCATCGAGGAAGGTAATGACATGAACAAATATACCGTAGTTCAACTAATGGGTACTTTGATGTCATACGAGGTACGCAAAGATAGCAAGGTGAAGTTACAAGAAAAGATGAAGTCCTATTTGAACCTAGATGCGCCTAAGAAAAAGGCGATTGCATTCAAGGCGGCTTCATCCACCTCTACCGATGATGAGGACTCGGAAGAAGAAATGGACATGGAATCCATTGCACTCATGGCAAAGAAGTTCAATCGCTTCTTCTGAAAGGGTAACTTCAAACAAAAATCTAAGTTTACTTCTACTAACGCCTCTCCACCTTTGTGCTTTAAATGCAATAAGCCGGGACACATCAAAGCGGATTGTCCTCAAAACAAGCAAAAGGAGAAGTGGAAGGCGCCGAAGTTCGACAAGTCAAAGAAGTACAAAAAGGGGTACAAGAAGGGACTTGTCAGAGCAACATTCACCGACTCTGAGGATTCCTCAAGCGGAGAGTCGGATGATGAGAAAGTGGAGCAAGCGCACATGTGCTTCATGGCAAGAGAGGAGCATGATCAAGGATCTTCCTCCTCCGATGATAGCGACGACGAAGGCGATGAGGTAACTATGGATGATCTTAGGGATGCTAACTCTCATTTATGGTCTAAATACACAAAATTAGTAAATCGATATACTAAAGTAAAAGATGACCTAGCTAGCATTCAAACCTCGCCTAAGACTATCATCACCAACAACGACACCGTTGTTGAAGAGTTAAGAAATGAGATTGTTAATCTCAAATCTAAACTTGAACATGTTAGCATTGATGATCCGGAAGAACATAGGATAGCGGATTTAACTTCTCAAAACTCGACTTTGAGTATTGAGAACGAGAATCTTAAATCTCGTGTTTATGTGCTCACATCGCAAGTATCCACATTAGATACTTCTATGCGTTCTCTCAAAGAGAAATATGAGAACACATTAGGCTGAATCAATAGATTCAATAAGGGTAAGGACCATTTGGATAAAATCCTAAGTGACTTACTTCCGGCCAATCACCACATTGGTTTGGGGTATACGATGGGATGTCCATCCAAAGCGGCCACTACTTTTGTTAGGCCAACTTCCGGTGACTCAACGAGTGGTAGCAAACACTCTATTGGTAGTTCATCTACCAATGGTGCTTCCACCTCGTCCACACCCTCTTTTGGAAAGAAACCCAGGTGGACCTCCAAAGAAGGGGCAGGCTTATATGTACACAAATACCATGCCACGTAGGAACACACGTCCTACTCCACCATCTCACACATATGATGATTTCTATGCTACACGTTCACGGGCACGTGCACACCATGTGAGACACCCTCACGCACGTGTTCCCACACATGCATATGTTCACCCACAACATCATATGAATAATTCTCGTCGCACACCATTCCATCATGTTCCTTATGCCTATCCACGTCATGCATCACGTAGAAACCAACAACGCATGCATGCACCCAATAGGATGATGGCTCCCAAAGTTTTCACTATTTGGAGCCCAAAGGACACAAGCATGGATGAAAAACAAGTATATATGAATGCTTATTTTTCGGATGTTGTGCATAGTAGAGATTATGTGGGGAAGTCAAAGTCCAATTGGACTTGGCTTCCAAAGGTCTAACTTTTGAGGACCCAATGACCTTGGGTACCATGATATGAAAGTTTCTATCTTTAGGTACTCAAGGAAAAGAAAAAGAAGAGGAGCAACAAATTTAAATTTAGCTCCAAAGGGAATTGGATACTCGATAGCGGGTGTTCAAAACACATGACGGGTGACGCTCAATTGCTCTCCGGAGTGGTTCCCATTGCAAATGGAAATCACGTCGTATTTGGAGGCAACGAGAGCGGAACCATCGTCAGTGTTGGTAAAGTGGGTAACCCTTCTAAACCCTTAATTAGTGATGTCTATCTAGTTAATGGTTTAAATCATAATATTATTTCAATAAGTCAACTTTGTGACAAAGGTTACAAAGTTAGCTTTGCGAAAGGATTGTGTCATATTTCAAATGATAATAATAAATTATTATTTTCCGGCACACGCCATAAAGATATTTATATTTTGGATCTTCCTAAGTCATATGAACAATGTCTCGTTGCCAACACAAGTGAACAACACTTATGGCATCGACGCTTTGGACATGTGAACTTTGGAACACTTTATAAGCTTTCGAAATTAAATTCCATTAAAGGTTTTCCGAAGCTCGTTTTCGAAAAGAAATGTTTTTGTGATTCTTGTCAACGTGGCAAGCTTCCTAAATCTTCATTTAAACCTAAGAAAAGCATTTCTACGAAACGGCCACTAGAGCTATTACATCTAGATTTATTTGGGCCAACTAGAGTTGCTTCCTTAGGAAATGCAAGATATGGACTAGTCATCGTTGATGATTATTCAAGATTTACATGGGTATTTTTCTTATGTAATAAAAATGAAGCTTTTGAAAACTTCACAATATTTGTAAAGAAAGTACAAAATCTCATCGGAACCACCATTGTCACTATTCGTAGTGATCATGGGGGTGAATTTGAGAATGAGTCTTTCTCAAATTTTTGTGATGATCTTGGAATTACTCACACGTTTTCTTTCCCTCGCGCACCTCCTCAAAATGGTGTTGTTGAGAGGAAGAATAGAACGCTTGTGGAGTGTGCTCGCACTATGCTCGAAGATAGTCAACTTGGTTATCAATTTTGGGCGGAAGCGGTACACACCGCTTGTTATGTGTTTAATAGAATACTTTTGAGGCCCGGCACCAAACAAACTTGCTATGAATTGTTGTTTGGTAGATTGCCTCAAGTTAAACATTTTCGTGTTTTCGGCGCAAAATGTTTCATTAAAAACACATATGATAATTTGGACAAGTTTGATCTGAGATCGGATGAGGGGATATTTGTTGGGTATTCCTCACGTAGCAAAGCCTACCGGATATACAACAAAAGATCCTCTACGATCGAGGAATCACTTCATGTCTCTTTTAATGAGAATTTTACTACTTCTAGAATTTCAAATGATAATGATTCTATGGATGTTTTATGTGATTCATTTGAAAATTCTAAGTCTATTGATTCAATTGATTCTATTGAGACTAACCCTACTAATGAAGTTGTTGAGAATGTGCCTAGTGATCAAGGTATTCCCAAGCGGCTTCATACCGTGCGCGACCATCCCCATGAGCAAGTTATTGGCAATATTAATGATAGTGTCAAGACGAGATCTCAAGTCCACCACTTCGCCAATTGTGCCTTTGCCTCATCGATAGAGCCAAAGAATATCGTTGAAGCTTGCGAAGATAGTGCTTGGATCCTTGCCATGGAGGAGGAACTCATTCAATTCGAGAGGAACGAGGTATGGGAGCTTGTTCCTTTGCCATCGAAGAACCACACCGTCATAGGGACAAAGTGGATCTTCAAGAACAAAACCGACGAAAATCAAGTCGTCGTCCGGAACAAAGCTCGGTTAGTAGCTCAAGGCTATCGCCAAGAGGAAGGTATCGATTTCGAAGAATCCTTCGCTCCGGTAGCTAGATTAGAATCAATTAGACTTTTATTGTCTTATGCACGCCATAAAAATTTTAAGTTATTTCAAATGGATGCTAAAAGTGCATTTTTAAACGGAGATGTCGTTGAGGAAGTTTACGTTTCTCAACCTCCGGGCTTCATAAATGAAAAATTTCCAAATCATGTTTTTAAACTAAAGAAAGCTCTTTATGGTTTGAGACAAGCTCCTCGAGCTTGGTATGATCGCCTAAAGAATTTTCTTTTAGATTTGAATTTTAAAATGGGCGAAGCCGATTCTACACTTTTTGTTAAGCATGCGAATAATGATATTTTATTAGTTCAAATTTATGTTGATGATATCATTTTCGGTGCTACTAACTTCACTCTTTACGAAGAGTTTTCTAATGTTATGAAGGACCAATTTGAGATGAGCCACATGGGCGAACTCAAATATTTCTTAGGTCTCCAAATTCGCCAATTGAACGATGCAATCTCCATCCACCAAACGAAGTATACGGTGGAGTTGCTTAAGCGATTTGGAATGGAAAGTGCTTCCGGGAAAAAGACTCCAATGAGCACGACTACGCATCTTGACAAGGATACGGGCGGTAAGGATGTAGACATTCGTCTATATCGAGGTATGATAGGTAGTTTACTTTATCTTACCGCAAGTAGGCCCGATATTATGTTTGCCGTATGCGTATGTGCTCGTTATCAGTCTCAACCTAAGGAGTCTCACTTAGTAGCGGTAAAGCGTATTTTCCGTTATCTAAGTTACACTTTAGATTTTGGATTACTTTATCCGAAATCTAGCACGTATGAGTTAGTCTCATACAGTGATGCCGATTATGCGGGATGCAAATCCGACAGGAAAAGTACTAGTGGCACTTGCCATTTTCTAGGAAATTCTCTTGTCTCTTGGTTTTCCAAGAAGCAAAATTCCGTATCACTTTCAACCACCGAGGCGGAATATATTGCCGCCGGTGCCGCTTGTGCCCAGGTTCTTTGGATGAGACACACTTTGAAGGATTTTGGTATTCACTGTGATACTAGCCCTATCATGGTGGATAACCAAAGTGCTATCTGTCTTTCAAAGAATCCGGTGCACCATTCCCGATCAAAACACATAGATGTCCGACACCATTTCTTAGATGATCATGTTGCTAAAAAGGACATCATTTTAGTGTACGTTGAAACCCAAAAGCAAATCGCCGATATTTTCACGAAACCCCTAAAGGAGGACTCCTTTGTGCGGTTGCGTCGAGAATTGGGGATTATGGGTGAATCCGAGATATAGGATTCATATTTAAACTCAATCATCTTGCATGCTATTATATTTTGCGATATTTCATTCATGCTAGATTTGTTGAATTTTTGGGAATTTTATGAGATTTGTTTGAATTTATGATCGAATTCGTATTTCAATGTCGTATTTAAGATTTCGACGTTTTATGGGGTAATTTAGATGACTAATGAGAGTGTTAAGATGTTTCATCCAAGTGGTTTGTGAAGAGAAATCAATTATCAATTTTTGGACTCTTCTAGTCGGTTTCAGTTCACTTGTCAACCGACTAGATGCTCATCTAGTCGGTCAACAAGTGAACTCAGACCGACTAGATCAAGCTTCTATCTCACTCTTATCTTTTTCCTTCTTTAGTCGGTCACAGTACACTTACCGACCGACTAGATTGAAAACTAGTCGGTCAGTGAATATACTGCGACCGACTAAATCTTGCCCTAAAAATCACTGTTTGCCTCTGTTTCGACTTAGTCGGTTCAAGCTCATTAACCAACCGACTAGATCGTAATCTAGTCGGTCAGTGCTTGAACTGTGACCGACTAAGTGGGTTAGGGCATTTGTGTCTTTTCCAGATCTCGACCGACTTATACTCATTTCAGTCGACTAAATCTCATTTTAGTCGGTGTCTTTCTCAGCTCAAGCCCGAAAAACCCAAACCCCCTCCGAGCCTCTTCAACTTCCCGTCGACTCCGGCCTGATCTCCGGCCATCGCCGCCGTCCGCCGCCGTCGCCTCCTCCTCCTAGGTATCTCCCTCCTCCTCCTAGGCCGATTCCTACTCTAGGGTTTGTTTTACATCTCATCTAGGGTTCTAGCTCCTAGGGTTTCTAGTTTTAACCTAGGGCTTGTGTTTCGGATTCTCTCTTCTAGGGTTTGTGCTAGGTTGTTTTTGATCTTATCATCATTTGCTTGTGCTCGTCGTGCCACGACCATGGCAAAGACAAGAATTCCTATCGCCTCTACTGGGGTTTCACCTATGTCTATAGGGCCTTCCGACCCTAGGAATCCCCCTAAGCCTAAACGTCGTGCCAAATCAACCCAAGCTTCTCCGTCTTCGCCTCCTCTGAAGAAGCAGAGGACGACGACCGTAAAACCCCGCAAATCTAAGACCAAGAAGGCTATTCTCCACTCACCCTCTACTCCTCCCGATTCCGACACTGAATTTATCCCTGAGGATGAGCCTAGCACTAAGGAACCCACTCCTCCACTTCATCCTAGGACTCGCCAGCCAAAGGGAAAGGGCCCAATGCCAGCGGGGGGTGTTGACATATCGTTGTGTCGCGACGACCCTTTGTGTCTCGCGGCCTACAACCGTATTGAACACTGCCCGATGCTATTGGAGCACTACGTCCAATTTTCAGATTTCCTTGGCTTAGCCGATCTCCTCTCCTATTGTGGTCTCCTTGATTATCTCCGATATGATCTTAAGGCCAATCCCAAACCATATCCTCGCCTAGTGAAATTGTTCTATGCCAATCGCGTTCGAGGCCAGTACGATGTCAGTCACTCCATTGAGACTACTGTCTTGGGAACTCCTATAGTTCTCATGGCAGAAATCTTGGGGGAGATTCTTGGCTGTTCGTCGTGTGGTCTCCTTCCTTCGGACATTTCCGTCGACGATATTTCTTCCTTGGATCAGTCAGTTCTTTCAGATATCTTCCAGGTTATCCCCTCCGCATTCATTGGTGTTCCATCGAAATCTTTCAAGCCGAATGCGTGGGTCCTTAACCTGATCTTGAAGTCTTGCCTACTCCCTAAGTATGGATCATCTTCACTTCCATCCCAGCTGTTCTTGAAATTGATCTACGCTCTATTCTTGGGATGCGAGATTAATTGGGCTCGCGTGATACTTGATAAGATGGACTCTTTCGAGTGTATACGCAAGACCAATAAATCTGCGCATATTCCATACCCTTGTCTGTTGACCCTCGTGTTTCGTCATTTCCGAGTCCCTCTCCCTCCTGACGATGAGCGTCCCTTGGGTACTCCTCTAAACGTGACGACCGTTAAGAAATCTCTAGCGGCGCTTCGTCACGTTCAGAGGTCTACCGCATCTGCTTCCCAGTCTACTCCGTCAGCTGCTGCAGCCCCCGCTCCTCCTGCCACTTTAGACGATGTCGTACGCCTACTTCGTCAGCACGACTCCCGTTTGGCTCGTACTGAGGAGGTAGTCTGCCGTATGGCTCGCATGATGGGGATTGATCTTCCTCCTTCAGTTTCTGAGGCCGAGGAGATGGACGATGAGGAACTTGACGAGCTTGTCACTTCCTTAGCCCGTGGCGATGAGGCCACTGCTACTGCTGCTGCTACCACTTCAGCTCCTGGAGATGGCACCACTTCCGGTGCTCCAGAGACGTCTGCTTCAGCACTTCAGACTTCTGAGCCTGCTGCTGACCCTGTTGCCGAGCCTGCTGATATTCCTGTTGACACATCTGCCGTCGAGCCCGTCGTTGATGTCTCGACTCCTGCCCCGACGATTCCATCTGTTGAGACACCTCTTCTCCCTACAGAGCCTGAGTCCACTCCGTCGACTGGACCCACGGACACTGCAGATCCAGCCACTTCCTCGTGATCGTTTGTTCCGAGGACTCTCCACTACGCTTTGGATGATATATCTTAGTGAGAGTATTTTGGGTTAGGATAGAGTATGAGGGTTATGATATTTTGATGTATTTTGGATGATGTCGATGATGTTGTTATATTTTGATGTGGATGATGATGTTGTATTTATTTTGATGTGGATGATGATGATGTATTTCTTTTTGATGGGTATGTTGCATTTGATGTATCGATATTTTTGCTGGATGTACTCATGATGTTATCATTTATATATATACATCGTCGTTCTCTTTGTCTTAATTCGTCGTGCACATTTAATATTCGTTCAATACATGTGATGTGTGAATTCGTCGCTCGACGCATGCAAACTTGGTTAAATAGATTTAAATTCTATAATTGTATAGAATTGTTTTCCATGCACAAATTTAGCCAAGATTATTGAATATTGGAGAGTATGTTTCTTTATTCAAGAAATGAATAATTATTTGGTATTTTTGATGATTTTTGATTATTTTTTTTTGATAATGGACATTTTGGCACACCTTGATTTGATTTCCACATTTTTCTCTTTGTGTCAATTTGGTCCATCGTCATTGTCTACGCCTCTCGATGTTGGATTTTCCATTTCCTAGTTGTTGTCGTTGTATGCCCCCCCATTTTTGGGATAATGCCAAAGGGGGAGAGATAATGATAATAAATAGCGCAAATGAAAATTAAACTCTATTTCCAAGAATCTAATTTGATGTGTTAGATTCAGGGGGAGTTAAGATATATATAAGGATTTTCAAAATCCGATATTTCGAAAATCGATTCTCTTTATTTATCTTACTCGTCTGCTTGATGCAATTCATATATATTCATTTTGGAATTAACGTGTCATCAATGCAGGGGGAGTAAGTATTTTACATTTGAATCATTATTTTTTATTATTATTTATGTTGGTTTGTCATCACCAAAAAGGGGGAGAATGTTGAATATTGGACTCCCCGGATTTGGTTTTGATGATGAGCAAACATAAATAATCCATGAACTAACAATTTGTGAGCGCAGTTTTGGAGATCGTCGCCAATTTCATGAGAACATTCAAAGCGACATCTCAACACTTCCCAAAGCTCGTATTCATGCCTAAAGCTTCGTTGAAGCTCATGCGCCGTTTTGGAAGTTATGAAGATTCAATCGAAGCTCTCGAAGACCGTTTATTAAGGTTTTATTTATAGTCTTTTAGCTTCGATATATAGAATGTTAAGCCTTGAGTATATCTTACGTTTCTATCTTCATTACGCTCATATCGTAGCTCTAGGATCCTTGCACAAGTTCATTCTAACTTCCTCGAAGCATCGCGCTTCGATTCGGACTTTATTGTGCATGTTAGTTGGTACAAGAACAAGTACTGACCGACTAGATGGTGATCTAGTCGGTCGGCAACTCTTCTTGGACCGACTAGTTTGATTCCTTATTTTCTTGGACTTTACTGTTTACAGTTAGTCGGTCTACGTTGACTCACCGACCGACTAGTTTGTGAACTAGTCGGTCAGTGATGCTTCTTTGACCGACTAGTTGTGACTTACTGTTCATGCTTAATTTCTCCTAAGCTACTGTTTATCGTTAGTCGGTCTAAGAATGTTTGGTGACCGACTAGTTGACAATCTAGTCGGTCAACCTTTGTTCTTGGACCGACTAAGTCAACTTGTGTTCAGACTATTTCATTTTGCCTCTTAGTCGGTCTACGTTCATTGACTGACCGACTAGTTGTGAAACTAGTCGGTCAGAAAGTCTTCTTGGACCGACTAGATTTCTAGGTCTGAAATTCTATCTCTTCTCAGATCTTCACTTAGTCGGTCCATGCTGTTTGACTGACTGACTAGTTGATGAACTAGTCGGTCAGTGATTGTTCTTTGACCGACTAATTCTCACAGATTTCTATCCGTTGGAGAATGACCTAACTTGTTTTTATGGGACCCTATAAATACGAACCTAGGTCATTTCTATCTAGGTTAGAGCTTCCATTCAGAGATTCATTGAGATCAAAAGAGATAGCCATTCTCACTCTAATCTAAAGCTCTCTTCCTCACAAGAAACCCATTCTCTCTCATTTCTAGATCTAGAATCCATCTAGAGAGAAGCTTGTTCTTGGTGAGCTCTTCAAGCTATTGCTTGATCCAAGTCTCCAAATCATCCCTAGGCACCGATTGCTGGTCATTTCCTTGGTGCTAGGTCTTGGTGACTTCATCTTCCTCAAATCCTTCATTTCATCATTTGGGTAAGAAAAACTCAAGGTATAGGATTTTGTGGTAAGATTGTTTATTTCATATTAAACTCTTTAATATTGCTTTGTGATTCTCTCGGTTGTGAGAGAAGGTTGTGATCCTGGGTTGTGGGATTCACGTTTGCTATTGCATGTATGATTTGATCTTGTGAAGGTTTTTCACAAGATATTCATACTGGAAATCTTGAGTTAGGGTTTCTAACTCAAGTATCCGGAGGGGATCCGGGTGGTTGGGACGTAGGATCACCGGAAACAAGTCGGGGAGACTTGGGTGGATCCGAACCCATTAACATCGTTTGTTAGCATTGTTAATTTTGTGTTGTCATTCAATTTAAGTTTCCGCAAATTGATTTGGTAGTTGTTTGCAATTTAATTTGGAATTATACTCCTTATTATTTTAAAGTACTATTCACCCCCCCCCCCCCCCCTCTAGTACTTGTGCAGTAGCTGGTAGGGCATTACACGAAGGTGGCCAAACAGTCACCCCTAACCCCATCCAGCGCAGCCCGATCGGGAGGGAGGCAACTGTTCTCGGCCACTCGAGCGGCGGCTCCGCGGCTCGAAAACACCGACTCCTTCTCCCCCACCGGGAAGCTTGGATGAAGAAGGCCTTCCCCTGACGAAGGAAACTCGCCGGGGTTGGAGCGGAACGCGCCCAGATACCGATCGTAGGCATCAGGGAGGGAACCACCCGGGAGAGGCGAAGGGCCAACCCACGGCCAAGCAACCTCAGCGGGGGCAGGGCGGATCTGATCGGCAGTCGGCGGGACTTCAACTCCCTCGGCCCCCTCACGGGCCCTCTTGCAAGACCCCAACAAGGGGATAGAGGGGGAGGGCCCCTTCTTCCTTTTGGAGCCTCCAGTCGAGGGCACGGACCGCTGCTTTTTCCGGACCTCCAGCACATGATCCCTCCTACGCGGATCCGGATCTGGAGCCTGCACGTAAGGGCTGGCGGGAGAAGGACCGAGAGGGAATCCACCTACACCCAAAGAAGAAGTAAGAGACCGGGAAGAGCCCGAGCAACCTCGAATGGCGACTACTCGGAGAGCTTACCCAAGGGCCACACCGTCTTGCGCAAGTTATGGTCGCTTAAGAGGACGTCGATCGTCCTTTCCCTCGTAGGAATCGCCAGCAAGTCCTTCGCCGATTGCTGCTCGGCGGCAGTCGGCTCACCCAGATCGAGGATGACCGCGCCGGCCGCTCCCCACCGAACCGGGAAAGGAACACTCGACGGGAACGTGACAAACACGTATTCCCATTTCCAACGTTTCAGGGAGCTCGGCAACCCCAGCACCAGGGTCATCTTCGGGCGGGCGCTGATGTAAATCCACGCCCCCGATTGGTGGTGACTCAGGCGGTAGAACTGGGCGAAGAGACGGAGAGAGGGCACCACTCCCCTCAGCATGCAGACGACGACGAACCCGACAAGGAGCCCGACGGCGTTGGGGCAGAATTGGCACAAGCCCACCTTGTGGGCCTGAAGGAACTCAACGACGAAGGGATGGAGCGGGAAACGAAGCCCGAAGCGGAAGCACTTCTCATATATTCTGACCTCGTTGGGACCGGGAATGCAGATCCGCTCGTCGGACCCGGGAGCACGAACCGAGTAAAGCGGAAGAAGGTAGGCGGAGCGCAGGCTCCCGATGGCGGTGGCACAAACCAACGAGGGCCATGACAAGACCTCTGGGGGCACCCTTGAAAGATCACCCCCGTGCCGACGAATCGCCGAAGGAGGACTATCCACCAGGCCAGGAGCAGCGTCACGCTCCGGCCGACCCAAACCGGTGGCAGAGGAAGACGACATGAGGCAGAGCT